>PVJL010013222.1:30000-33237 GCA_004026885.1 Lyroderma lyra
CACACATACATACACACACAGACACACACACACACGCACACACAGACACACACATACACACGCACACACATACACACACATACACACATGCACACATACATACACACACACACACACACACACACACACACGCCTTTATTTTACAAGCTGCCAGTTACTGGTATTCTTAAGGCTGAAGTGGTGGAAGGTAATCTATGGCTACTTAGAGAAAGAAATTGAGGAAAGAGAGATTTCCACGTGTTAGGCATGTGCCAGAAATTTAAAATGCACGTAACTGAGTGGAAAACAGCTCCTCAGCACGTTTCAGGGATTTCCTAATACCTACACATTTCAATGGATTTGCTTTGCCTATTTTTGATTTCATATAAAATTAATTTTCACCTGAACCTAATATAAAAGGGTATCGACTGTCAACTGTAATTGAAAAATAAAAAAATAATAAAAATTTCAGATAAAAATTTAATTCATAGATGCGCTAGGGATCTACACCCTTAATTCTGGATTCTTCTCTGAAGAGAGCCCTTTCACCAGGTCCACCGCTGCACCTGTCCGCCATGCGGAGTCTGACATCACCCTGAGAGACGGAACCTCCTCTCTGTGTCCACATGCTCACGTGGTGATCGATGCCTTTCCACATTACCCATCAAATATTCCATCTTAAATGCAGTCCACCAAGCGGATCACTGCGACCATGAACAAGAGTCCGATGTGGAAGAGACTTTGAAGGAAATGCAGTTTTACATTTTCTAGTACAGCGAGCAGCTCAGCCCCATCAAGAAAAGAGGTCTTTGAGGGACAGAGGTGACTGGCCCACCCGCTGGTCCCAGACACACGGTCTTGTTCACAGCATTATTTAGCTGAAGAAAATACAGATAAATGATGTTGCAGCCTCTGTCGGAATCATCCCCAATTCCAAGCTGTGGCGTCAGAGTCAGTCAGGTCTGAGACACAGCAGTCACACGTGTGTGGACCTCACAAGCACTGGAACACACGTAAACGGGGCCCGCATGCACCCCAGGAAGCCCAGGGGCTGATGCCAGCTGTGCTGCGTGGGGGTGCCGGGTGCACGTGTGCTTACGGAGGGAGTGGGGGCAGGAACTTCTCGCCTACACCCCTTACCTGAGCTCCCTGTGTGCCCTAGAACATGCCACCTACACGGGTATGGCAAACCCAAAGGCCGGCAACTACTCTCACTAAGGACTGCAGGCTGGACAACCCGAGCTCAGTGCTTAAGAATGTAAAATTCTGTCACTTCCCAGGGACAAGGCTGCAGCATTCTTGGTCATCTCTTACCGTTTCATCTCGTATTTCTAATTGCCAGCCAGCCACACAAGCGGATGTGACATAAATATCCCCAACTGGTCAGGTTCAAAACCACCGCCTCCCCTTGTCCTACAAAGATGCTCCTCGCCGCCTCCCCCGCCCCCGCCCTTACTCATCCCCACGTCTGCTACCCACTGAGGCAGAAAGCATTTTCCAAAGGCCTGAAACAGGACTCCCCATCCTGCAATGTGACCTTGTTACTTCCTCATCAAGTGGCATCTGATTCCCCTTCCCTGGAATCAGGGCTGGCCTCAGCGACTCTCCTGTAACCAAGCCCATGGAGCTGCTGCCGGCTTCTGCCTTCATCTCCGGGACACGGTTCTGCGGACCGTCCCTGCTAGGATGCTCCCAGGGCAGTCCGGAGCCCTCCCGGGAGAGGCCCACGCAAGGGTACTGCCCCTGGGAGACCCTTTGAGTCATCCATCTCCAGCGCCAGAAACAAGCCATCCCCACTGTCCCCCGTCTGAATGTCACACTTGGAATCTTTGAACACCATAAAATAGTCATTTTAGGCCAACAGGTTTGGAGTGGTTTATGGTTTTGGTTTGTTGGGTGGTTGGTTTTTTGAAGCAGCAATGCTCGTGGATAACTGGAATATCCACTGGGGTGCTTAAGCCAGCAGTTGCTCCCCAGGCCTCCTCTTCTCTTGACCCTCAGATCTAATGGGACGTGTGAATGTCAAATCCTTAACATACATCATGATTCCCTCCAGCCTGGCCACCCTGGTTTAGGTCCTCACCATTTTTTACTTGAATTGTTGTCTACTCCTTTCTCCCCACTGCTGCCAACATGGAGTTTCTAAAATAAATTCATGAACCCAACACATATTTATTGAGTGCCTAGTATGTGCTCTGCATGGGACAGATAGAAAGCCAGCATTCTGGAGCAGGAAGCTTCATTAGTCTCACAGTCATTCCAAGACATGATCATAAGTGACCTCAGGGTATAAAGGGAGGTGCATGGGGCTCTGGGACCATACAACAAGGGGCCTCCTCCAGGCTGGGGGTGGGGTCAGAGAAGGCTTCTCTAAGGAGGTGACACCTGTGTTGAGACCTGCAGGGTCAGAAGGAGCCAGCCACAGGGAGGGGGCTGCCCTCGGGACTGGGAAGAGTGATGGAAAGTCATGAGGGAAGGACAGGCTCGCATGAACCAGGAACAGAAGACAGACCTGGGGGGCGCAGCCTGGTGAATAAGACGGCCAGCCCCGGGGGCAGAGGAAGACCGTGGGCCTGACCAGCCAAGGGCAGGAGCTGGAGTCACATTCCAAGTGCAGTGAAGTCTCTCCGGACTGGACAAAGGGGCGCACCCGTGGCTCTGGCGGGGCCATCGAGGCAGGAGGCCACGCGCACCTAACCTGGTATTTTCAGCCTAACGTGACTCGATTTCCAGCACGACCACGGACCGACCTCATCGCCAAGGCTCCAAGAAGGACTTGCAGTTCCCGAACTCTCCGCTCCTTGGAGCCAGAAATGTCCTGCTCCACTCCGAGACCACTGGATATACCTCTCACACTTACTCAAGACGCAGCCCAGGTGTCCTCACCTCCAGGAAGCCTTCCCTGGCCAGCAGGGGCCACTGGAGAACTCGCCTGGTTCCCTGCTCAGACCTCTGCTGAAGCTCTCCAACAGCCTCCGTCACAAATGCCCCCCGGGCCTCTCCAACACGCCGGGCCCGGAGCCTCGAGCCCTGACACCAGCTCAGGAAGAGACAGACTGGACTCTGGGCCCTCGCAGCACTCACAGCTAGTCTGTGAGATGGGCAACACACAACCAGTCCCTCCGTGTTTAAACTGTGCTGTGACAGGTGCTGCAAAGGAGGTGAGTGCGCGTGCACTGGCCCTCTCTTCGCGTAATACCCTCACTTCCCCAAGCTCAATTTCAGGTCCTGCCCGTGCCACCGTGCCTCCTGCCACAG
>PVJL010013223.1:0-33261 GCA_004026885.1 Lyroderma lyra
AATGGGAGAAAATATTTGCAAATAACGCATCAGATAAGGGTCTAATATCTAAAATATATAAAGAACTAATAAGACTTAACAACAAAAAAACAAACAACCCAATTGAAAAGTGGGCAGAAGAACTAAATAGACACTTCTCCCATGAAGAAATACAAATGGCCAGCAGACATATGAAAAAATGCTCATCCTCATTAGCTATTAGGGAAATGCAAATCAAAACCACAATGAGATACCACCTCACACCTGTGAGAATGGCAATTATCAACAAGACAAGGAATAACAAGTGCTGGAGAGGATGTGGAGAAAAAGGAACTCTGGCACACTGCTGGTGGGAGTGCAAACTGGTACAACCACTGTGGAAGGCAGTGTGGAGGTTCCTCAGAAAACTGGGAGTGGAGCTACCATTTGACCCAGCAATCCCCCTTCTGGGGATCTACCCAAAGAACTTGAAAACCTTTGTCCACAAAGACTTATGTACCCCAATGTTCATCGCAGCACTGTTCACAGTGGCCAAAACATGGAAACAACCAAAGTGCCCTGCGACACAATGAAGCTGTGGTACACAATGGAATATTACTCAGCTGTAAGAAAAGATGAAATATTGCCATTTGTGACAAAATGGATGGACCTGGAGATCATCATGCTCAGTGAAATAAGCCAGACAGAAAAAACAAAGAACTGTGTGACTTCACTCATATGCGGAATATAAAACTGAAAGCAAAGAAAAAAAGAAATGAACAAATAACCCATGGACACAATCAATAGTTTAATGTTTATTTGGGGATGAGTGGTTTAGGGAGGGGAGAAAGGGGAGGGGGTGGGAGAGGAGGGGGAGAAGCTAAATATAAGGTGATGGAAAGAGAAGTCACATTAGGTGGTGAACTTATTATACATCAAGTTGACAATGCACTGTAGAATTGTATGCCTGAAACCTATGTAATCCTTGCTAACAGATGTCACCCCAATTAAAAAAAAAGTTTTAAAAAACCTAGTATTCTAAATTGTCAAAATGAATAAAATCTAAAAAACTTGTTTTAAATAAATAAATTAAAATAAATATTATTTTATATAGAGAAATTTAAAATAGGTATTATTTATATAAATAAAATTTTAAAATAAAGAAGAATGGTAAAACCTCCTAAACAGAATAGGCAAGAAAAAGACAATAATGAAATAAAATAAGAAAGAGAAACAAATTGAAAATTTACAAAAAACTTTAAATGTCTAAAAGGACCAAAAACAGAGAATGATAACCAAAAGGGCAAAATTCTTTACAAATTAGGAATCCTGGCTACGTGAACACACATGGCAAAGCCGTATAAACACGAAGGAAGAACGACTAAAACACAGATCAGGAAATCGGAATGCACAGACCCCACACAAACCCGTGGCAGCAGAAGATGCATTTAAGCAAAAGCCCTTGGTAAAATAAATGAGCCGGAAGAACATAAAAATACAAATCCCTTGGAAACGAGCCCTTCAGAATGTTTTCTTAAATGAGGACTACTCATCACGGGAGGGGTCTGCGAGTGAACCCCGTGAGGAACCCCGCGAGGAACCCTGGGGGGATTCGGGCGGCGCACGGGCTGCCGCCCGCTTTGGGCCAGTGTCCTGGGGCCGGGCTGGGCTTCTTCCCGCGGGGCTAAAGCGCGCAGACCCTAGAGCTGGGCCCTCCAAGGCCGCAGTCTCTGCTCGTCCACTTTATTACCATACTGCCCTGGGCAAATTAGTTAACTCCTGGTGCTTCAGCTTCCCAAGCAGAAGCTGAGGTCAATAGTAGACCTCACTGGGGCTCCTGTAAGAAATAAGCAGGCAAGGTGCTTAGAACAATTCCTACGCTTATAAATTAGTTATTACTAGCTATGGATCTCAATGGAAATAGTTTGCTTTTACTTTTACTATGGAAAATTTCAAACATAAGCACAAGTGGAGAAAACAGTGTAATGAAGCCCCATGTTCATGTCTCTCAGCTTTGACAATTAACAACTCATGGAAACAAAACAAAAAACAAAAAACAAAAAACCAACTCATGGCCAACGTTATTTTATCTTTTCCCCATCTCATCTGCCTGCCCTCTCCTTCCCGTTATTTTGAAGCAAATTTCAGAAGTTACATTAACTCATCTTTCAATATTCCAGTGTATATCTCTAAAAGATAAGATTTTTTTTTAAAGAGAACCTAACAACAATGCAATTTTCACATTTAAAAATTATTAATGATTTCAAAGAAACCACTTGATAAGTCTTAGAATACTCAGTGCACACACGAAGTGCTTGTATGAAAGCCAAAAGTTAATGGATTACTTTTCCCTTTAGAATGCTAGCATATAAGGCATGTACTCAACAGCATTCATGGACTCAAACTAAGTCAATTAAAAAATTTCTCTGCTCTAACAATTTTGTTGAGACTCATATTGTACAGTGAAAGGTATTCTGTTCCTTTGGAAGTGAAAAATAAGGCAAATGCTCAGAACATTCTAAGAGGTATATTTTAAGTGACTGTTAACAACTATACTTTTTCTATTGATTCATTCTGTTCTAAGAAAGTTTTATGGATATTACCAATTGACTACTTAAGCTACCATAATACATTGAATATTCTACAAGGGGATTCTTTTTTTATATATAAAAAACACATTCTAGTTCTAGAAATGTTATCATTGTCTACTGCATATCCTTAAAAGCCTATTATTACTGTGACTTTGAAATTCTTGTATTACCAAAAGGAAGGAGAGCAAAATGAAAATGTTGAATTTTACACAGCACCCATCACGGTATCGCTGGCAAAAGCCTGGCCTACCAGCAGATGTCAGATGTATTTGCCTAAAAGGGCTTGCTGAAAATGTCACATCCTGTTAAGAACAACAGTGGTCTCTTTAGGCCTAAACAAAATGATTTATGGCTCTGTTTTTTTGACAGTGGCTTGTGTCACCTAACTGCGAACACACACAGGTGTGCCTCTACGATAGGCTGACCACACATCCCATTTGAAAGGGGACAGAAAATGGTACTGTGCCCTTTCAAATGGGATGTACGGTCAGCCTCCTGACATCTTGAATTTAGCCCAGTGAGACTAGGCTGACCCCACGTGCCATTTGAAATGGGACAGTGCCGGTGTTTTCTGTCCTGTTTAAAATGGGACTTGGGAGTTCCCTGATGGTGTAGCGGCTTAAGGCTTCGGCATTGGCGCGGTCAGTGCTGCAGCCTGGGTTCGATTCCCAGTCGGGGAGCTACCCACATACCAAAAAGCAAAAAAAATAAAAATAAAAAAAAATAAAAAAATAAAATGGGACTTCTGGTCAGCCTACTCCACAGTCACCAATCGTTTATAAACCGTCCAGGCTTCCACTGTAGCTAACAGATGCCAATACACTCAGGGCCTGGAGTGTCTTCCTGGTCGCGGTTGCTTTACTTTGTTCTCATCTACAGTGAAGACTGTTGCGTAAGTAACAACAGAGATGAGGCAGAAGAGAGAGATTTGGCCAAAACACCTGGAGAAGGGGAGAACGCGCTTTGATCGTGAGAGCTTCGAGAAGGGCACTTCTGTGCTTGCTATTCAAAAACAGCTCAGTGTGGTGCTGACAAATCATGTGTTTTATGTGTAATTAAACAATGAGGATGGTCAATAATCTGGTACTAAAAGTTCCATTTTTGGGGAACATGATAAGGGTGAACTTTTAGGACACTTTTGTTTTAAAGAAATTTTGTTTTAAAATATTAACAGGACAAATTATTATTACTTAACTTAGCCCCTTAATTTTATGTCAACTTACTTCTTTATGAGTCTTTACTTCTTTGGGTCAAAGAATTAAAAGGGATTATCCCATAGCCAGTTACAGCCTAATTGAGAAAATTAACCTTAATTAATAAAATTAATTGAGAATATTAATGTTTATAAAGCACATTTTCTACCTCAATATGACATGATGGGCAAAATAATGTAATTTGTACTTTTTTCTTTTTAATATAGATTCAAAAAGACATACACTGAAACAACTTTGGGAAAATGAATGCAGAAACTAAATAAAACATTTTTCAGAATGCTTTTACCTCATGTGTCTTAGATAAAAACATCAGAATCTTGGTAGAATCACACAGTTATAGACATAGTGAGAACCAAAACTGATTTGGGTTCAATTAGTAATAGAGTTAAACAGTCTGAGTTTCAGGAAAGCTCTCAGTGTACTTACGTGTAATTGGAGAACTTATTTCTCCATCATGCAGGGCTCTTTTGCTTTGCATTTTACAAGTACCAAAATCGCCTTCTCATAGACAACATAATTCAACTGTCTTTTGAAATTCTTACAGATAAACTAGCTTTTAAGAAACGTAAGTAAAGATGCCCATGACTTACCAGTCACTGATACCACACTGGAAGGGGTTCTTGTTATTCAGTCCGTTTAATGCAACTCTTCTGCTTTTTGTCTTCTACAAAACATCACATTGGTGAAGAAAGTGTAGCATATTCAGAAAAAAACATAAAACAAAAATTAAAATCATCTACCATCCAACCATTCAGAGAAAAGTAATGTTAATATTTTGGTGTATATCCTTGAAAAATAATGATATAGCCATAACATAGCAATAATAAGGTCATACTCTATTTTCAGTTTTGTATCTGATTGTTTTGTATTTAGCATTATGTTAAGAATATCTTTTCATTATCAGATATGCTCATTAACAACTTGATTCTGAAATACTGTATAACATACAATCTTTGGAAGGCACCGTAACTTATTTAAAGCACCGTGTTTTTGAAAATGTAGATGACTTCCATTCTTTTGATTTTATAAATTATAAAATTAACATTTGTATCTTAAAGTAAGTGACCCACTCTTGGCAATTATAGCTATTAATTTCCTCTCAAAACCATCCATTTTTTCATTCCTATCGCCACTTCCGTATTTCTGACATTGATAACAATAACTCCCTAAATAGCTTCTTTGCCGTCGGACTTTCTTCCCTCAAGTTCATTTCCACAATTCAACCAAAGTAATCTTTACCTTTAATTTTTCTTTGAATTATAAAATTTGATCATCTGTTAGCAAAATTACAGGGAAACTGACACTCATTTATTGCTAGTGGTAATCTAAATTGGTTTACCTTCTATGAGGGGCCATTTTGCATATCTACAGGCATTATGAATTACAAATTATAAATTCAAAATGCATATACCTTTGAAG
This sequence comes from Lyroderma lyra, assembly GCA_004026885.1. Taxonomy (NCBI): domain Eukaryota; kingdom Metazoa; phylum Chordata; class Mammalia; order Chiroptera; family Megadermatidae; genus Lyroderma; species Lyroderma lyra. Next base: position 5,183 of record PVJL010013223.1, read on the forward strand.
AGGGGCCATTCCAATATTAGAAATTTATCCTGCAGGTATACATACATACAATAGATGAAGATAAAATTTTTACCATATAAATTCTTGCATCTTTTGAACTTTGAGCCATGAAAATATATTATTAATCAAGAAATCAAATTTTAAAAAATACATGGAGAACATTTAAAACATGATGAAAGAGAGTATCACAACCAATACCCATGTATCCACCACTTAGGTGTCGAATCTGAACATTTACTGTGGACAGAGTTGAATTCTCCTGTCTACTCTCCTCAACACCTATCTCTCCCTAACTTGCCATAGGTAACTCCAAGTATGTTCTTGTGTTGGTATTTCTTATTGCTTAGACAGATTATAAGCACACAGGTATATATGAGGGCTGTCTGGAAAGTATCCAGCCCCATAATATGAAAAATAGAGGCATTTATAGCTGGATTTTTCCCAGACAGCCCTGGAATTTTCAATATATATATATATATAATATATATATATATTTTTTTTTTAACATACACTTACAAATGTGTGTGTATACAAGATCTGGCACAAATAACACCCCTTTTTATTTACAAAATCATAAGCATGTAATTCTGTAACATAATAATATCATAACTACTCTAAAAAAAAAAGCACGACTTCTGCCAGATCCTGTATATGTGTTTATGTTAAATACTACTAGATACTGTATTTTAACATAGAATTTTTAAAAATTAAGTTTTCTGCCTCCTCCCAAACTTGAGGTCACCTTTTGGCAAATCTTTAATGGTCTTCTCAGCCATATGCCGGCTCTTGGAGCAGTACCAGGGCTCAGTAATGAACGGGGATAAGTAAGTTAATGAATGTTTGTTACACTTTTGCTCGATAGCAAAAGTATAAAAATAATAAAGAAATAAACATATGAATTGTGGGTCAGCACAATATCTATCAATAGCAGTTAAAATGAGTGAACTAGAATTATATTGTTCAAGTAAATAAATCTTAAAATACAAACTTGGGGGAAAAGCAATTGGCAGAATAATACTAATATTTATATACATTAAAAAATGTAACAGTATAGTTTATGAATGTATACATGTGTGTTTATCTATACACACAGAGAGATTTGGCAACAGACTGTGTGTGTGTGTGTGTGTGTGTGTGTGTGTGTAGAAGAGCAAGAGACTTAAGAACCATCAATACAATTTTTTAAAAAAGATATATTGGGTGACGAAACTTGTCCTAACAGATATCTGTTGGGGATTGGGATCAGAACTTAGTTGAATTTACAAATTAGTTTGGAAACAGTTAACCTCTGTGATTTTTGCTTTTCATCATAAGCATAATATTTTTATTTATTTAGGTCTTCACAATTTCTTAATAAAGTTTTATCATTTTCAATCAGATTCATTCCTCAATGTCATATACTTTTATTTCTATTGTAGATTATAACTTCTGAAAAGCTATGTTTTTGAAATCATTGTCACTGGTACATGGGGAGCAATTTCTTTGTATTCATTTAGCAGTAAGCAATGTTGTTTGCCTTTTATTTAATCTAATAATTTCTCTATAGATGCTTTAAGACTTTTCTGTGTAAACAGTCTTTTTATCAGTGAATAATTACAGTTGTGGTCCTTCTATTCCAATTACTTTACCATCATGACTTATTATTGTCTTATTGCGCTGCCTAAAGTGATGATAACTGGGATTTTTGTGTAATTCATAATTTTAAAAAGGAATACAGTTTGCTTGCAGTAATTTATGGGAAAGGTGGACAGAAGATGGGCAAGGACATAGAAGGTTGGAACAGCACTACCACCTTTCTCAGTCTAATTGACAGTTGCAGCCACAGAATACATTCATTTCAAGACATGTGGAACATTCATAAGAATAGGCCATAGTCGGGGTAATACAACCATCTTAATAAATTTCAAAGAGCTAAAATCATTCAAAGCATGTTTTCTGATCATCTGAAATTAAAGTAGAAATTAATAACTGCAAGATTTCTGGGAAGTATTCAATTATTTGAAAAGTAAACAACAAACTCCTGAATTACTCATGGGTCAAAGAGAAACTGTCAAGGAAAATTAGAAAATAATTCGATTGTGATAACAATGTAGACGCCACACATCAAAAGTTGTGGAATACTGCTGAAACAGCGCTTAGAGAAAATGTCGAAAACTTAGATGAAGTGAAAGCCACTCAACTGTAGTAGGTAAATTAAGCTAATTATGTCATTAGTGATACATTAATTGTTAGATGTAAGTTCTGCATTTTAGTATATCTTCAGGCATTACTTAATTCTATAAAGTCATGGAAAAATCGAGACCACCTATGTAATACCAGAAAGAAGATAAAGTTAAAAAATGAGTATATAATATAGGTTATGGGAAAATTTAGGATTCTGTATTCCAGTGAGACGAATGCTCGATGACATGTTTTCCCTCCCCCCAGTCCTAGTCTTCAACACAGTCTGGGTTGCATCGGCAGGGCTTTGACTCCTCCTGCTGTCACACCTGCATGTTCCTCCCCAGCTTTATGCCATCACCTTGGAAGGCAGGTCTTGTAAGTGGAAACATCGATGAGATGAGATCGGTGCTCAGCCTGCATTCCTAAGCAGCCCCATCCCGTGGTCTGAGCTCCTGGCTCTGTCTTGCCTTAGGGTTTTTCAGACAGCCCAATTGGTCTCTGCCTCCTCTGGTTTCCCACGTGCTCTGTAGAGAAAACAATGAAGAGGCAAGATTCAAGAACGATGTATAACATGAAAAATGATTAAGGTTTTACTTTATATTAATTAGTTTTATTTTCCTTCAAATTAGACTTTTGATTTGGCCAGAAAGTGTGGTTTGGAAATTAAACAATGATTTCATCAATTCTGAGGGTTAAGTATGCATTACTCGTCCAGGATTACAAATGAAGAAACTGACAGCATTTTGCCAATCTAGTAATTATTCATGCCCAGGAACACTATTGCATCAGTACATTATTCTGAGTGAATAAATTCTTAGAGCAGCAATAGTTCATACACCCTTGTTAATACTACTAGTGACACATGCACTAAAGAAAAACCCAACTCAACACAAGTAGCACAAAACTAGAACAGAGATGTTTTTTTAAAAGATGCCCAAATGCACATTTATGCAAATTTATAACAGTAAAACGCAATTAAGTTCAAGTCTTTAACTGCTAGAAATACCTCCAATTACAAGCTGTCATGTATTTCCTGGCTGAACATTTGCACAGCTGCTATTAATTTCCCCTAATGAAATGTGGAAATAGTCATATTGTGAAAGTGAAAAAATAAAACATTCAAAATGATCACTTCGCAAGTCCATCCACCTGATCTTGAGTGTCAGGAACAAGATGAGGAAGCGTGTGTGATGCCGGGAAACAGAACGAGGCAGGCAGCACATCGGATGGGAGGCACAGCCAGCCCTGAGGTGCCAAAGGACCTCCCAGGGGTCCACAGATGGCCTTTCTGGAAGCCTCCATAATTATATTCACAGTGGCTTATCTGTGTGAGAAATGTAACTTTCCTCAAACTGTCCAGTCATTCGTGTACTTCTGGGTGCGAAGGTCCAGCAGTGGGACTGTTGGGAATGGTCAATCTGCAGGAGAGGTGAGGTGCAAGGGGACTGTGCAGACGGAGGTTCAGCTCAGCCATGGGCAGGACCGGGGTACAAGTGCAGTGCAGTTCCCTGCCCACATGTCACAGTGAGAGCGACCACTCTGAGGAGCACAGCCATCACAGTCCTGTCTGTGACCTGCCCTGGTCCCTCACACTGTGTTGTTTCCGTGCACTCCAGCCATCTTGCAATTTCCAAGCTTGGTGTGTCCAGGTCCTTTTCTGGGTCCCAGAAGGCCTCTCTGTTCTCCTAGTACAAGGGCAGTCACCTCCTTTGGGAGCAGCCCTTAGCCAGTGACTCTGGAGTTGGTGTACAAATCCTCCAGCTTCTTTACCCCTCAGTTGGGTTCATTCTGAGCTGCATATTTTATACCACTTCTCAGAGTTCCCCTATGGGGTTAAGCCCCCAGAGCCCTCTCAGCAGCTGGTTTAATAACACACTCTTATGGGCTGTCTTCCCACCCCTATGTCACTTCCCCACTCCCCTCTAGTCTTCCCTACATCTCCCAAGAAAATAACTTGTACTTGAACCCTTGTCTCAGAGGTTCACTTGTCTAGGAACCTGGACAAAGCCCAGCCAGCCCCTGAGTACTTTCACAGCCACCGTGGGTCCTGGCCAGTCTGCTTGTGGGATGAATGAACTACAGGAGCTTCCAGATCTCTCGCCAGCTGCAGGGCGGCACCTGAAGCTCCACCAAGAGCTGCACAGGCAGCTTTGATTTCCTGAGAGGTACTCCGCTGTGAACATCATCGGGGCCCAGCCTCCTCCTATGCCCTAGCTTGTGCAAAGTGCAGTCCTTTTCAGTCTCTTTGCTTCCTTAGAGTAGGCATATTGTCCCATTTAAAACTGTACAGCTGGTCAGCCTAACCTGAAGTCAACTGTGGTCCTGAGGTCTGGACGCAGAGCATCTTGGGTTTAAGTCCTTGCTGTGTGACCTTCAAATCAGTCAACCTCTCTAACCTGTTTTCTCCTCAGTAAAATGGGCAAAATTAACAAAATTGTACCTGTCTAAAGGGTAGTGATGTGCATTAAGAGAGGTGGATGGTTGGAACAGTATTTTTAAATGTAGATTGGTCCTCTTGAGAATGCCTTTTCCCCTGTCAGCTAGCAAAGATGAAAATGTCGATACTACACTGTGCTGGTGAAGACGGGAAACAGGGAGTCCCGTACGTTGCCAGTTTCCTGAAGGAACACTTGACAAAAGCTTTCAAAATTACAAAATCACATGTCCTTTAACCTAGCAATTCCACTCACCAGAATGTGCTCTGAGAGACACTCACAATATTCAAAATGACTACACACACACACAGAGAAGATGTAAATATTAATTACAGCATTATAATAGAAAAATACTTGAAGCAACCTAACTAGCCAAAGAGGACAGGCTAATCATTGCAACGCTGTTCGAAGTGTCAAATCATGGAAATAGCCAAAGTGTCCTTCAATAGATGACTGGATAAAGAAGCTGTGGTACATACACACAATGGAATACTACTCAGCTATAAGAAAAGATGAAATACTGCCATTTGCAACAAAATGGATGGACCTGGAGATCATCATGCTTAGTGAAATAAGCCAGACAGAAAAAACAAAGAACAGTATGACTTCACTCATGTGTGGAATATAAAACTGAAAGCAACAAAGAAACAAAAACTCATGGACACAGTTAATTGTTTAGTGGTTACCTGAGGGCAAGGGGGGGAGTAGGGGTGGGCGAGAAGGAAGGGGGCGTCAAATATATGATGATGGAAGAACTGACTCTGGGTGGGGAACGCATAATACAACACAAAGAAGATGCACTGTAGAATTGTACCCCTGGAACCTATGTAATTTTTACCAACCAATGTCACCCCAACAAATTTAACAACAAACAACAACAACAACAACAACAACAACAGTAGGACTGTTTAGGAGAGTCACAGTTCAGACCCAGTGGAATTCCATGGAGTTGTTAAAAAGAGCAAACCAGCTTCGCAGACCCTGATACAGAGTCATTTGGAATATATTCATACGTGAAAAAAGCCAGGTGCAAAAGTATGTGTGGTTTGCAATGATTTGTGTGAACATAATGTACACATATGTGATAACAACACCTCTGGAAGGATTCATAAAACACTGTTGGCATGAGACCCCCAATGGGAGAATCACGTAGCTGGAGACCCAGAGGGTTGGGGGCATCCTATCTTCTTCTGTCTGCCTTTTTGTACCTTTTGAATCTCATGCCATCTAAAGGTATTGCCCACCCAAATATTGTTCATGAAAAAAAAACAACAAACTAGAAAATGGGTGTGCAGCATGCAATATTATTAGCTCTAATAATCAATGTGAGTAAAAACTGATAATAGTGCTTGTAAAGCAAAATCCTTCAGCATGAGATCCCTGATGCTTGTGCAAAAGGCTACCTGGCACCAGGAAGAGCCCGGCCTCCACCCATAGGTGGCACCACGATGCACGTGAGGCCCTGAGAGTCCCTTTGCTCTCATCCCATTAATGCCGAATTAGGGTGATACCATCACCTGATGTCTTCTATTTTATTACAAAAATTTTCAAATATAAAAAAGTTGAAATAAGTTTACATCGAATACCCATAGACCCACCACTTAGACTCAACAGTTACAATTTCTGTACTTGTCATGTATCTCTCCTCCTCTCCATCACTCTATTCAACCATCACATCTTACTTTTATGCATTTCAAAGCTGAAGACATCAGACACTCCTCCTCGTAAAACTTCAGTATATCATTGACTAGAATTTCATATGTGCTTACAGATTTTTTCTTTTGAGTTAAATTGATATAAATAAAAGACAAAAAATCCTTCAGTGTTTCACTTGAACCTTAAACCTCTATCAAGATGTAATACATTGTCCTCTATTCAGAAAGTGCCCCTGTACCCCTTCCCAGTAACTTTCCATGCTGATTCCCTCAGAGTTCTGATTTTTTTCTGGAACTTCAAGTCAATAGAATGATGCAGGCTCCTGAGCCACTCTCCTTGCTCGAGCCCACCCCTCCCTCTTTGGAGTGTACTTTCTCTTCAATAAACTATGTCTTTGTTTCACCACTGGGGAAAAAAAAAGACTGATGCAAGATGTAATCTTTCGCTCTGCCTGTTTCTGACATCTCTCCATGGTCTTGCTGTATCAGTAGTCGGTTCCATCTCACTGTTGGGCAGTACTCCATAGCATGAACTGACAGTTCTGTTGATTGGCACTGAAGTTGTTTCCAGTTTGGGGCGGTTGTAAATAAAGCCGCCATAAACATTCTTATACCAGCCTTTTTATGAATGAATATTTTCACTTTTCTCAGAGAAAACCTAGGGGTAGAATTGGGAAATGGTAAGTTTTATAAGAACCCAAAGGTTTTGCACCATGTTACACACCCAACAACAATGCACGGAAGTTAGGTTTTTGTTGTTGTTTTGGGCTAACCGTTTTAGTGGGTGTATAGTGACGTCTCACTGATGTTAGCGAATCAAATCAGAACATAAAAGTGATAATACCTCATTTAACCTTGCGTCCTGCAATCTTGCTAAATTCATTTATTGGTTCTAGTAGTTGTTTTATAAATTTCTTAGTCTCTTCATGTAAACAGTGATGCCGTATGAAAATAGAGACTGTTCTGCTTGTTCCTTTCTGAACTTCCTTCTTTTTTTTTCTTTTTTCCTTACATTATCACACTGGCTGGAGCATGTAATGCAACACTGAACAGAAGTGGTTATAGGTCATCTTGCTTTGTGTCTGATCTTAGGGGAAAGAGTCCACTGTTTCACCATTAAGTGTGATGATAACTGTAATGTTTTTATAGATGATCTTTAATAGACTGAGGAAGTTCTCTTGCATTCCTAGTTTGTGGAGCATCTATATCATGAAAGGATGTTGAATTTTATTAATTATTTTTACTGTATCAAATAAAATGACTGATTTTTCTCCTTTTTCTATTAAGGTGAAATTTATTGATTAATTTTTGAATGTTAAACCAACTTTTTATTACTAAGATAATCTTCACATGGTAATGATATATTATCCCTTTTATGTTCTTGTTTGATTTGTTATTTTTTTTTCTTTAAGGGAATTTTTCATCTCTGTTCTTAAGTGAGATTGATCTGCAATTTTCTTTTTCTTTTCTACCTTTCTTTGTGATGATTTTTGGCCAGGTTTGGAATTTTGTATTTGGTATTTTAGTATTAGTATGCTAGTCTCATAAAATGATTTGGAAATGTTCCTCAATTTGCTGAAAGAGCTTTTATAATATTGGTGTTATTTCCTTTTTAAAAGTTTGGTAGAATTTACTGGTGAAAGCCTCTTGACCTGGAGTTTTCTTTGTGGGAAAGTTTTTGATAATTCAATTTTTCTAGTAGTTATTATGCCACTTAGATTTTTCTCTCTCATGGTTGTAAATCTTAGTTTTGAAGGAATTTACCTATTTCATCTAATTTGTCAAATTGTCAACTTAAAACTGTGATTTCTTTAACCTCTTTTTAATGTCTTTTGTGTTAGCTCTCCTTTTTCAAAATCAATTTTGCTTGGAGTTTATCAATTTTGCTAATCTTTTTAAACAAATCTTTTGGTTTTCTTGATTTTCTTATCTTCTGTTATGTGAATTTCTGCTGTTATCTTTTTTTTCTTTCTTTCTTTTTTTTTTTTTTTTTTTGTACTATGTGGGAGTTCCCTGGCTGGGAATCAAACCCAGGTTGCAGCATTGACAGAGCCAGCGCCGAAGCCTTAAGCCACTACACCACCAGGGAACTCCCTTCTGCTGTTATCTTTTATTGTTTTCCTTGTGCATATTTTGGGTTTACATTGCTCTTCTTTTTCTAGTTTTTTTAAGGAAGAATTTTAGGTTGTTAATTTGATGCCTATCTGCATAACATTAAAACAAAAAGAAATTTATGTATCTTGAGAATATTTTGACATGCCAAGTTCTTCCTCTGTTATTATCATCAAACCAAAAATTTGTGTTTTCCAACTAGAGTGTAATCTCCCTTCAACAGGTGTAAAAATATAAAAAGGGAGTTGGTTAATAAAATTATTCAATCTACACTTAACCTGCAGTATAAATTGCTATATGACTAAACAAATTGAAATTAGATTTCTAAAAAAATTATTCATATAAATATATATGTGAAAAATAAAATGACAATGAATGAAAAGATGGAAATTTCTCTCATTCATTTGTTCCTTTACTTAGTAGGAGGTTATTATACCAAGTACTCTGCTAGATATTTCAGGATAAAGGTTCAATGTTTCATGGTTTAACAGACTAACAGGGAAGATAGGAATGAATTTGCAGAGTGAGAGTGTATGTGTAATGGCTGGGCATTTGGGAAAGTAGTGGAGAGTCTCAGTTGGTTGGAACATAAGTTCATGTGTGGGCGCAGGGGCAAATAAAGACTTAGTGAGGCGCATTGTGGAAGGCTGGACTGAGGAAAAGGTGGATAAATTATGGCTTGACAAACCAAACTTCAAGGCATAAAGAAAAATTTATAATAATCACAGTCATGGCTGCTTCTTCTATTCCATTTTAAATATGCAAACTGCACATTAAGTATAAGCTAGGCTTCATCAATTTTCACAACTGTCTTCTGGAGACTTTCCCTTTCTCTCAGGAGAAGGTGACACCCAACTTGCCAATCTGATACTTGCATTCAGCATATGTTTATGGTTTAATGGGGTAAATTTTGCAACACTGTAGATAAAACTAGTTTTAGAAGATCTACAAATAATACTATATGCTCTCTGTAGAGAATATCAGCTCAGATAGTCAAGCATTGGCTATACTTTTAAATAATAATATGTTCAAATTTCATCTTTGAGGCAATTAGTTCAGTTTGATCCTCTTATTCTAATTTTAAGCATGCTCAGAAAATATTGTAACGATAGTTACCAATTAGTGAGTGTTGTTATAAGTATCACTGCTAAACCTGGCGATAGGCTTATGAAGTAGACATTATTGTTCCTAATATAAAAGTGAGGAAACTGAGATTCACAGATTAATAAACTTTTCTGTGGTTTGACAATTGCGTCAATAAAGAATATGCTATTTAAAAGTATCCCTACCCAGGACTTCAGATTCAAGTTGATTTTTCCATCACAGCAGAAAGTTCAGAGATGGGTCATTCATGGTTCGTGCAACTGCTCAGTAATGCCATCAAGTATTTGAGCTCCATCTATTTTTAACAATAAAATTTAAAAATTAGCTTTGGACCTTTGTCATTACCATTAAAATGTAACTGCTGCAATGTCAGCATTGAATCCAAGTTGCAGGCAGAAAGAAGGAAGGGCAAAGGCAAAAGGCAAGGACATTTTCTCACAAGGCTTTGCCCTTTTGTGATAAAAACACTGAACAAACTAAGAATAGAAGAGAGTTTCCTTAACCTGATAAAGGTCATTGCAAGACCCGTAGCAATGGTGAAAGACTGAATGTTTTCTCCGCAATATTAGAAAAAGACAAGGATGTTTATTCTCATCACTTCTATTCACTATTGTAGTGGAAGTTCTAGTGAGACCAATTAGCTAAGAAGAAGAATTAAGAAGGTATCAGATTGGAAGCAAGAATGAAAACTATCTCTATTTGCAGATGACATGATCTTGTTAATAGAAAATCCTAAGGAATCTACTAAAAATCTATTAGTTCAGAAAAGTGGCAGGATACAAGACAAACATATAAAAATCAATTGCATTTCTATATACTTGCAATGACCAATTTGAAAATAAAATTAAGAAAAACAGAATAACCCACTTGCATTTATAATAGCATAAAAAAGAATGAAATGTGTAAGAATAAATTTAATGAGAAGTGCAAAACTTATACATTGAAAACTATCAATTGTTAAAAGAAATTACAAAAGAGCTAAAAAAAGGGAAAGACATCCCATCAGAATACTCAATATCGTTGAAATGGCAACACTCCTTAAATTTATTATATTCAATGCAATTATCAAAAACTAAGCTGTCTTTTGTGAAGAAACTGACAAGCCATCCTAAAGTTCATGTAGAATTTTAAAGAACCCAGAAAAGCCAAAACTATCTTTAAAAGAAGAACAAATTTGGCGGACTCACACTTCCCAATTTCAAAACTTACTGCAAAGCTACAGCTACATGTGTGGCCTAAGGACAGACATACAGACCACTGTAATAGCATCGAGAATCAGAAAACATTTACAGTTGATTGAGTTTCAACAAGGATGGCAAGAAATGGGGGGAAAGAATAGTCTTAAACAAATAGTGCTAAGATGAATGGATATCTACATGCAAAAGAATAAAGTTGGACCCCTACCTCACACCATACACAAAAATTAACTCAAAACGGATCACAGACATAAATATAAGAGTTAAAGCTACAAAACTCTTATAAGAAATACGAGGGTAAGATGAACTTGGGTTAGGCAAAGGTACAAGTAACCAAAAGCAGAAGTAACAAAGGAAAAAAAAATAGACAAATTAGCCTTTATAAAAATTGAAAACTTGTGCTGTAAATTATGTCATCATTTACATAACCACAGAATGAGAGAAAATATTTATGAACTGTGTATCTAATAAGGGATTTGTAGCCAGAATATATAAAGAACTTATAAAACTCAATAATAAAAAAATAAATGACCGAAATAAAAATAGGTAAAAATCTCAACAGACATTTTTTCAAAGATATACAGATGGTCAATAAGCACATGAAACAGTGCTCCATATCATTAATAATTAGGGAAGTAGAAATCAAAAGGACAATTAGATATCATTTCACTCCCATTAGATCATTGAAAGCACACAATAGTGATGGCCAGGATGTGAGAAATCAGATCCCTCCCACACTGGTGGTGGGAATGTGAATGGTGCAACCTGGTGGACAACAGATTGGCAGGTCCTCACAATGAGACATATGAAGGGACCAGATGACCTGATAATTACACTCCCAGGTATAGACCCAAAAGAATTAAAAACCTATGTTAAAAAAAAACCTATACAAAAATATCTATACCAGCATGTATTCATAATAGCCAAAAAGTGGACACAACCCATATATCTGTCTGCTGATGATTGAATAAATACAATATGATCTATCCATACAATGGCAGATTATTCAGCTATAAAATATAATGAAGTACTGATTTACACTCTTTCACAGAAGAGCCTTTAATAAACTGCAAGGTAAAAGAAACCAGTCACAGAAACACCACATGCTACATGATTTTATTTATGTAAAGTGTCCAGAGTAGGCAAATCTAGAGAGACATGAAGCAGATGGGGGGGCTTTCTAGGACTAGAGGTGAAGCAGGCTCAGGAGGAGAGTATGAAGTGACTGCTCATGGGTGTGGGGTTTCTCCATGACTGAAAAAAAAATATTGTTGAACTAGAACGTAGTGATGGTTGCATAGCTCTGTATACACTAAACATCACTGAATGGTGCTCTTTATTTTATTTATTTATTTATTTATTTATTTATTTATTGGTGGTTCCGTGGCTGGGAATCAAACCTGGGCTGCAACATTGAGAGCGCCGAAGCCTAGCCACTACACCACCAGGGGACCTCCTGAATGGTGCTCTTTAGATGGGTGAACTTTATGATATGTAAGTTATAGCTCAATAAAGGTGTTAAATATTAAGAGAGCATTGGCATAATAAATTTAACTTGCACTCATGTTTGTTCCCATCATTAAGAGCAAATTATTAGGGGTAAATCTGCATCAAACACTCCATGTGTCACAAATGCCAGAAACCAGACATTACTAGCATGAAAGGAGATTTGCAAACACAAGTGTGTTCTACGACTTTGGGCTTTGACTGGTTTGTGGCTTTGGCTATAATGCACGTTGAAGTTCATCAAAAGAAGTATATTTAAAATAATAAATCTGAACTCCATTGTTTTACATAGCTTTTTATGATTTTAGACCTGTTTGACAACTTTTATTCTGACACACTGATCCTTTAGTAAGCACAAGTGTGGTCAAGCTGAACTCTTAAGTTTTTCCTCGGACTATTATCATTTATTATTTTACACAGCCAATGTCTCTGCCCTGGGTCAGACACAAGCCACTGCAGATGCCTGCTGCTGTTTCTTCTAATTCCTAAAACTATGATAGTGTGAGTTGCATTTTATTTCCACTCCTCTCCACTTGGACTAGATGCAAAGTGGAAGCAATTGAAAATGCAGTCAGTGCAAAATGGACCAGCGGGAGCCTCAGTTCTGCTGCGTCCTGCCTGGTATACCTGTGCAGGTTCATTCTGAAAATTCCTTGGAAACAGCCAATTCCTTTCAGGTCAGTAAAGGATAGAGTGAGGCCCTTACAGAGATGGCTGCAAAATGGTGCCCAGAGGCCAGGAACATGAAGTGTCTGACTGGAATCGGACACGTTGTCCCTTAACTGTTGCTGTTTCCAGGAGAGATCTTAATTCTTTCCCTGGAAAGGCTGGGACGCAAGTGGACGTACTCAATGTCAGCCATTCGGGACTCTCCTTTGGGGGAGGTTCTGGATCGCTCACAGGAATAGAGTCCACAGATGCTACATTTGGGTCCCAGTTTGCAAAACTGTTGAGTTGTATTTTTTTCTGGATGAAGGAAAGGAATCTAAAAAAATTTTTTTCTTTGTTTTAAACCTCAGGGAAGAGCGGATTGGTGGCTTAGAGAGCGATTCCCACGGTACTGTTTTTAGAAAAGCTAGGCAATTCTTACTATTAGAGAAAATGCATTTCTGATGCCCTCCTCTTAAAGGAAACCCCTGTTCGCGCAGGCCCTGACAAGTGTGCAGAGGCAGAGCTGCACAAAAAGTGCCCGGGCTCCTGCTTTCAGTTTGCTTCTGTCTGACTTCCAGTGAAATAAGGTCTCACAGCCAGGGCTGCAATGACGGTCAGGACTCTGTGTATGAGCACCTCACCGCCCCAGACAGAATAAGTAGGATAGATCGGACAGCAGCAGTGGTCTAAAAAATGCCCGGATGTGTGGCTTGTCTCTCCTGGGGTATGTGCACATGTGTGCATGCACACACATGCTCCACGGCGGACCCCCGCGTTACCTGACAAGTCCTCTCCCCCCCTCTTCGTCGTCAGTGCCATGCTGCTCTCAGGGTCTTCAGTCCCAACCCTGTGTCACCAGCGCCCCATACACATTTGACCCACCACACCACACCTTTATATTACCTGTAAGGAAGCGATCTCTAAGTCACATTGTCACACTACCCCAAAAAGGCAACTTTTTAAACTTTGTGACTCCAGAAGCCTGTCTATCTTGTTGTCTTCCCAGCTGCTGATTTCTTTGAAGTATGGCTTATCTGTGGTCAGAGCAAGTTCCAGAAGGCTTTATTGAGGGAAGGTAGGGGTGGAGGGGTAGCTACTTATTTCCCACATGTGCTGGGCCTTGCTTGTTCTATTTCCTAGTACTGAGAATTACAAGATGATGCTGACCCATCACAGTCTCCAAGTCAGTGCTTCATGTTCTAGGTTTTTATTGCACTATGGCAGCACCTCACTTGTAGGTACCAATTTTTGTATCAGCTAGGTGTTTCTATGTGACAAACCACCACAAAGTTAGTAGAATAAAGGAACCAGCATTTATTGAGTGCACGAGTCTGTGTGGTGACTGGGTGGCTCTGACAGTCTGGGCCACGCTCGACGGGCCCCAGCTGGACCTGCTCAGGCGTCCCTGTTGGCTGCTGGTCCAGCTGGAGATGGTTGATCCAGGCAGTCCTCGTGGGAAGGCTGCTTGCTCCCTGACTCTCCCCTTCCGACGGCAGAGCAGAGCTGGGGCAGAGACAGAGCAGACGCACCTGGGCCCCTGGAGATCTGCCTTGGGACCTGTACTTCACTTCCGCTGCATTTTTACTGGTCAAAGCAGGGGACATTCTAGTCCAGTGTCAAGGCATGGGGAAGGAAGCTCTTGACAGCACAAGCTGCAAAGACACAGAGCAACAGGGCACAGATATAAAGAAAGCTACAACTGCAACCATTGCAAGCGGTGAGGAGACAGCAAATTATCTCCCAATGTCCAGAGGCCCAGCTTATTTTAAGGGGACTTTTTCGGAAGGTCTTTCACTTCCAAATATGCAGAATTAGAGGCAGTTAATCACTGTCATCGCAGAGTCAGTGTGGCTTCGGAGACACGAGCCCACTCTTTGGTCCAGCCTGTTGGAAGTGGGAGGCCATCGAGACAGAGCTGGGGGGTCACGGCTTCTCCTCTTGGCTCCTCATCCCCGCTCAAAAGTTATCTCTTCCAACCACATGAGAAATGCTTTATTCATTACGTAAGTGCAATATTAACCATTTCCACTTAGGAGAAATGATTGATCACTAGGCTCTAATTACTGGATTGTAGACTACCAGTGTCGATGCCAGATTCACTCAAAGGCGATTTTATTTTATTCAAATATTAAGCTCTGTTTATAGATAGTCAGTCTTCATAATTCATTACTCTCATAGCTTGATTTTCTTTTTCCACTTAAAAAACTACAGTAAATACTGGTGGCAAAGCAACACCCCGACCTCTCGCGTTCTGGGTACGGATGTTTAAGCTCCCCCCATTCGTCTGTTCAGGGTCAGCAGAGCCACTAAATCAGGGTGGCCAGACTTAGAGCACTGAGCCCACAGCCAAATATTGCATGGAATATACGAAACAAGTATTCATTATTTATCTGAATTTCAAATTTAACTGGGCGTCCTCTGCTGTATCTGGCGATGCTATGTGGGTGGGGAGAGTCAGAGAGAAGCGAAGGACAGGCATTGGGAGGGTAGCCCCTAATGGCGACAGTGACAAATTTAATGGAACAATAAGGGGGGATGGGCCCAAATTTGTATTGCCATGACGATACAGTCAGAAGAAGAGAACACGCTGAAAAAATTCATTCTGTTGCATGGATTAGACGTTACAAAAAGAGAGCTGGCAGATTGGATCCTGCTACAAATTTGTTTATGTGACTCAGGAAAATTAGCATGTCCCCAGACGTGAGGGCATAGATCCACACAAATCTATAATGGAAGACGGTGGTGAAGATGTGAGACCTGAATAATTCCAAACTGGAAACTCCTGCTTTACGAGGGCTGTCCAGAAAAAATCCAGCCGTAAACGCCTCTGGTTTTGTGTCACGTGGCTGGTCACTTCGCACTCAGCCCTCGTATACCCACACAGAACTGCTTCGTCCTGTCCTTGTACTGTGCTTTCCTTGCCTTCCCGAACCTCTTACATCTGTTTCAATTTTTCCTCATGAAGATCCTATGAAAGTTATTTTGCAACTATTAATTTCCACTGTTAACCCCGAGGTCACTGCAGATCAGATCGGAGACTCCCTCCTAAGGTCCAGTCTGGGCTGTGTCCGTCCACCACGCTCACCCCTAGAGCGTGAGTCCCCCATTCTGCAGGACGCACCTGGGACAAGCACCTTCCCTGTGCATCCTTCCACGCATCTGTTCAGCTGGTCACACCATGTTTCACGCCGGCCATGTGCTAGTCCGAGGGCTGTTGGCTCACACAGCCTGCCCTCTCCCTCCATCCTGATATCCTCCTCCAGGGAGAGAGGGAAAAAGACAAATCCCCTCTCCCTCCAGCCCTGCTGTTTATGTAATCAGGCACGAGGGATTTTGCTCTGATTTCCAGCTGGACATTATTTATAATACACATATGGGAGGAGCAGCAACATGCCTCGACCTCTCTCCGTTCTTGACTGAGAACCCCGTAATGAAGGGCAGGTTAACAAGAGAAGAACTAAGCGTGATGAACGTGCCTACCTCGTGTCTACACGGGAGAGACCCGGGGAAGAAATGAGTAACTCTCTGAGGGGTTTAGAGCTCAGGCTTAAATACCATCTTAACAGGAAAGAGGGAGGGGAAAGAGAGGGGTCTCAGGAAAGAGGAAGTGATTTTTAGGGAGAATGGATGGACCCTTAAAAGACAGGTGAGAGGTAGGAATGATGGTGACGTTTGTCTGCTGTGCTGTCACCTTCTTGTCTCCTCCCCTGTGACCAGAGTCAACCTTCCCTTGTTGATGGCACTCCCCAGTATGTGTGTGTGTGGGGTTCTCTATGGCAATTGAGTTCCTTTAGGGTTATCTGTCTTCAGGTTGATAAAGGTGGTTCAGACAGAGACAGCCTCTCCCTGCATTTGCTATTTCTCAAGTGCCAACAGCTCAGAATAATCAATATGCTGAAACTGTGTGTTTTGGGGAGTGAGTCCTGAACCCCTGCAGTCATACTCTGGGGTGGTATACTCTGGTGCCCCTCACATGCCACCCCATCTGAATGTTTTGTTTTCTTATCTAACTGAATTTGGGATTTGCTTTTATTAGTGTGGTGATTCATTGTTGCTTAAGTTTAGTCCCAAAGGAAAAAACAGGGGCTTGTCTGAAGATAGAAATGAAAACTCCCAATTTGGCAGCTCGATAATCGAGTTCAAAAATGTCACCTTGTTTCTATTTTAAAAAGTAAGGGAGGCAGCAAAAATACGATGATTCCTTTATTTCTGGCACACTGCTTATAAACTATCAGCTTTGAAGATTTTTCAATATGCATTTTGAAGAGAGAAGCATATTAAATATGCCCTCAGTTTAAAGTAAATCTTACATTTTCAGGGGGAAATGTCTACAAAAAAAGAAATCATTGAACTATCTACATCATTACTAAGAGTTCTGCCGGCATGAAAAGTATGTTTTCAATATCATTTATCTCAAGAACAATACACTAAAATAGGGATTGGCAAAGTTATATAATTTAATATGACCATAATGAACTGGAATCAGATTCTGGAAGTCAGTCAAATAGAAGGAGCTAAAGATACTGTGTTTTCTGCTCACAGTGGAGAAATGGGGCCCCAAATAGATATTGGCTAATGTTAAACATCAGAGTGAGATACTATCCCAAGAGCTTTGCATGGGTTAACTCATTTTAGTCTCACCACAACCTAGTGACTTAGGCACTATCATCACCTCCATTTTATAGGTGAGAACAGTGGGGTGCAGAGACTGGCCCCGATCAGATTCCACAGCTATGTGCAACAGGGCCCGCACTCAGACCCCAAGGGCCCAGCTCAAGATGCAAACTGTGGATCCTACACTCCCTCTGCGTTTTACATCAAGTCACAGGTCCAGACTTCTGATAATAACTTACATTTGACTCCCTCCTGTAATAATAATTGCCAACTATGAATGAAACACTGAAAACAGCTACTAGAAGGCACTGATCTTTCAAGTAGAAAGATCCAGTTATATTTCTATGAGATGGACATTGAAGGGGGAAATCCTGGAATAGGAAAAAAAAAACTATAGAAAGTAGAGCCCCAAATCCTTGGCTGCACCTGAACTGCCTGTGTATGGGGTCAACCAAAGAATTTACTCTGAACAACTGAGATAATTTAACCGCGACTTCAGCATGTCCCGTACTGCAGAGACTAAGTTTGTGTCCAACTCTGTAAGAGAGAAGTGGAAAACACACTTTGTATTTCATTGGACACCAGAAGGGCCATGCTTTGGAAGTAAAGATCACATCTCAGGAATAGTTAACATTAAAAGCAAAAAAGAAAGAGACTCTAGTCTAACCAAACCTAAAACTAAGAGTCTATACATGCTTGAGAGTCTCTATGAGTCTATCACTAAGATAGACTGTATGTTGGGCTATAAAACAAGTCCCAATAAATCTCAAAAGACTGAAATCATACATTCTGTGACTACAATAGAATAAAATTAAAAATCAGTAACACTAGAGATAACTAACATATCCCAAAATATTTGGAAATCAAGCGGTATCATTCTAAAAAGCCCATGGGTCAAAGAAGAAATCTCAAGAGAAATCTAAAAATATATACCATGCAAGCACTATGCATAAGAAAGCTGATATACCTGTAGAAATACCAAACATTGTAGGATTCAAGACAATGAGGGGCCTTTAATAATGATGAAAAGTTCACTTCTCTTAGAAGATACAAAAATCCTATGTGTCTATGTATCTAATTAGACAGCTACACAGCAGAAATTAGCAGAACGAAAAGGACAAAGAAATAATTACAATATTATGATTGGATAGTTTGAAAGGAATAAAAATGAAACTACAATATGTCAAATTTTATGGGATATAATTAAAGTGGTGGTCAGAATAACATTATAGCATGATAGCATTAAATGACCACATTTAAAAATAAAGGTAAATTTTTAATGATCTAAGTTTTTATCTTAAGAAGTTTCACCAGAAGAGAGAATAGAAGAAACTCAGTGGAAGAAAAGAAAGAGCTGAGAGAGCAAAACTCAATGAAACAGAAGATGGGACTAACAAAAGGGAAAAAACATTTCAACTAAAAGCTAGTGTTTGAAAGGATCAATAAAATAAAAAATCTTTAGCTAGACTGATCAAGAAAAAAGCAGTGTAGACACAAATTACCAAGATCAGGAATGAAGGAGGGGATATCACTATGATCCTACTGGCCTTAAAGGGATAAAAACAAAGGATATAATGAAAAACTTCATGTCAATAAATTTGACATTTTAAATGAATTAAATAAATTCCTTAAAAGACACAACTCAGTAAGACTGACTCAGAAGAAATAAAAAACAAGAATAGTCCTATAGCTAATGAAGAAATGAAACGTGTCATCAAAATCAATCAAACCAATCAAACCTTTCCACAAAGAACACTCCAGACACAAATGACTTTATTGGTGTGTTAAACCAGTCTTTGTGTATGAATACACAGTCTTTCAGAAAACCAAAGTGGAGGGAACAGTTCCCAGCTCATTTTTTGAGGTCAACATAACCCTGATACCAAAACTTGACAAGGACATTACAAGAAAAGATGCAAAAATCCTCAACAAAATATTAGCAAACTGAATCCAGAAAATTTTTAAAAGATAATACATCATCACCATGTAGGATTTATCTGAAAAATGCAATGTTGAGTCAACATTTAAAAATTAATGTAATTAGGTATATTAATATGACAAATTTGAGAATAAAAATTAAAAACTTAGGATCATATCAACATATGAGGGCTGTGTGGAAAATATCCAGCCACGCAATATGAAAAATAGAGGAAGTTATGGTTGGATTTTTTCCCAGACAGCCCTCGTATACAGAAAAAGCATTTGGAAAAAAATAATTCTCATAGAGGATAATGAAGTTCTTCAGCAAGCAGGAATAAGTAGGACTTCTTCACTCTTGCAAGGACCTCTGTGACAATCTACAGCATCATACAGAATGGTGTAGGGGAAGAATAAAACACCCTTTACCGGGAGTTCCCTAGTGGTGTAGTGGCTTAAGGCTTCGGCGCTGGAGCTGTCAGAGCTAGAGCCTGGGTTCGATTCCCAGCCAGGGAACTACCCACATACCAAAAAGAAAAAATAAATAAATAAATAAATAAATTGAAAAAGACATTTGAAAAAAAAAATACCCTTTACCTTTCTGAGTTCTTAGATCTGAGATTCCATAAATGAAGGACAGATTATCAAGAGGAAAAACAACGGAAGTTTATTAACATGAATACCTCACATTATCATGGGAAAAATGAGCACCTTTCCAAGGGGGCTCAGAATTTAAACTTAAATACCACCTTAATAGGGAAAGATGTGGGCCTCCCAGTGGGAAGTAAATGGTTTTTAGGGAAGATGGATGGACCCTTAGAAGACAGGTGGGAGGTGGGAGAGTCAGTGACAGTTTGTCTGCCTTGGTGTCACAGTCTAGTCTCCTCCCCTGTGACCCGAGTCAGTCTCCCTGGTTGATGACACTTCCCTGGGGCGGGGGAAGGTGTCTATGACAACTGAGTTCCTTTAGAGGGACCTGTCTTCAGGCAGACAGGGCGGTTCAGAGATAACCAGCCTCCCCTTGCCTTTGCTGTTTCCAAGTGCTGACAGCTCAGAATAATCAATAAACCAACGTGACATATTTTGGTACCATTCAACGGCGAACTATTAAATGCTTTCCTCCAAAGACCAGGAACAGGGTGAGTGTATTGAATTGTACCATTTGTATTCAACATTGTATAGAGGTCATAGTGCAATAAGGCAAGGAAAATAAAGGCATTACGATTAGAAAACAAAAGTAAAACTGTGTTTATATATAGATGGCATGACTAAGTACATAGTAATGAATCTACAAAGCAACCATGAGAAGTAACAAATGAATTTAACAAGCTTGCATGGTACAGGGTCAATATACAAAAGTCTATTGTACATATAGGCACAAAAGATTAGAGAATAGAATTTAAAAATAATAACTTCCATAAAAATATAAAAATATTAAACACCTAGGAATAAATTTAACAAAAGGAGTGTAAGACCTATATGCAAAAAACTACAAAATTGCAAAGAGAAAAAATTTAAAGCTCTGAATAATTGGATATATAGCATGTTTGTGGATTAAAAAACAATTCTTTTACTCTGTCAGTTCTCAAATCTACAGGTTCAATACAATTTAAAATTTATTCCTAGCAGCTTCTTTGTAGACATGGACGAGCTCATTATAAAATTTATATGGTCAAGATGCTAGGTTAGCTAAACCAATCCGTTTTTCTCATGGAACCCCCAGACGTACACACGTAACTAATTTTGTTTCTTTTCCCCTGTTAACCTACTTTATGTCGTTGTAATGTCTTGACCAGCTGGAAGAACTAACAGAGCAAAGGGGGAATGTCCCCTCCCCACATTAGATAGAGAAATATGCGATCTGTATTTATGTACTTCCTTTCCTAAACATGTAGAGGTTAAATCTCCAAAATATCATGTAACTCACTGTGGAAGAGAAGCACGTCACAAGGAGACAGGTGTCATCACCTGTCCCTGTCCCTCTCAAAAGGTGTCTCGTGGTGGGTTCACCTTGAGGTGACCCGCGCTGGGCGTGCACCGACGTGAAACGCTCCTCCTCCTGCTCCAAGAAGACCGGTTTCACGGGAGCCCTGTGTCCTTAGGGAGCAGAGCTGGGAGGAGCAGAGAAGAGGGCGGAGGGCACACGCCCCGGCCAGGTGGGGGCAGGCTGGCCAGAGGCCCCATTTTAAACAGGACAGAAGACACTGGTACTGGCCTGCTTCAAACGGGACGTCTGGTCAGCCTCCTGCCAGCCAGCTCTTTCGTCTCCCTGTCGGTTCACCACTGATCAGTTAAATGAAGCTCTGGGACTTCCTACCAAACCTTAACCCGTGGCAGGCACATACCTCTTGTGACCCAGATAAAACCTGTGACACAAGACCCCAAAACATCTTCTGTCTTCTGATGGAGGATAGGAGTGGACAACGTGCCACCACAGCCACCTGTCCTATTAGTGGAGAGCTGCCTTTGGCCAGGTGGCAAGGGTCTGGGGACAGAGGAAGGGACCGGCGGGCCCTGGGGTGGTGCACCCATCAGAGAGCCTGGGGGCCGCTGACGGGTATTTGGAAATAGGACCCGAGAGCATTTGCCGTTCCTATCACTTTTGCTTCCCTGAGGCTGTCCACGTATGGAGGCCGAGACAGGCTCTCTGTCAGATGACACACGAGTCACTCCTGAGATGGGTTCGAGATAAGCATGGTGGAACCGACCGGACCCCAGGAGACATTCTCCTGGGTGAGACGCACGACTAACCCCCCTGCCCTTTGTTCTGCTTCTTTCTGTCTATAAAACCTGTTGGCTGTGCCAAGAACAGGGAGATGGCCTTCGGGGACAGGGGTCCCACTCTTCTCCCCAGTTCTGGCACTTGGAATAAGCCTGCTTTTCTTTCCCCCAGCCTTGCCTCTTGATTATTGGCAAACAGCCGGGTCCTTATCCGGGTAACAGAACCAGAGCGGCAAGTGCTGGCACTCACCTGAGGCCACGTGAGACCGGGATGCACACAGCACGTGCAGTGGGACTGGAGACCAGCCGGCTTACAATAGTCAAGCGTGACAGTCCAGCCAGTGCGGCCAGTAGGACCCAGACGACAGCACCAAGACAGAAACCCCAGCACGCAGACGCCATCCTGGGCAACAGGGGTAGAAAGGACAGAACCCACAGAGACCGTGAACTTCAAGCTCATTGAATGTGAAGCCTGGACTGACTTTTAACCTAAAGAAACCAGATCTCCTTGACCAGGCGGGATTCTGCGGGGACTTCAGAGCTCAGTAAAACTCATGTTCAGAAAAGAAAGTTACATCTCCACATACTCCCATGTTCGCGTGCTCATTGGCTAGCAGAATCACAAGATGTTGGAGACCTCGGTCCCCTGTCATTCTTATCAATGTCAGCTCTAACCCATGA
Source organism: Lyroderma lyra (assembly GCA_004026885.1). Lineage (NCBI taxonomy): Eukaryota > Metazoa > Chordata > Mammalia > Chiroptera > Megadermatidae > Lyroderma > Lyroderma lyra. The sequence goes on from PVJL010013223.1 coordinate 27,938, forward strand.
CTTCCTACAAGACCCCAAAACAGCTTCGAGTTTCCTAGCCAGCTTTTAACCAAGGGCAAACTCACTTCGAAGACTCACTTTGGACAAACAAACTTGTTCTGTTCTAGATGTCTCTGTCCACCCCCTGCACAGCTTCTGGTTGCCTTACTGCCACTGCGAGGCCATCGTTCACTCCCAGAGCTGTCATTTCCTTGAGAATGGAGGTAGTATATTTCAGAATATTTGTCTTGTATAATGGAGCCTGACTCTTTTCCTTCTGTGGTTTTTTGAGTCCTGGACCCACCTTAACCTCTCGGAAGAGGCGTGGACTCTATACCCACAGCCTAGAATGTGAGGAGTGGAAGGAAGCCAGGAGCCACAATCAGACAGAGCTGGTCGCAGGGCTCAGGGGGATGAAGGTTCTTGACTTTCTCCAGTTGTCCCCTCAGGGCGATGTTTTGCATAATGGAGTTATTCTCGGTCCCACAGGCAGCAGACAGACCATTTGCCCATCTGTGCGACCTTGCATGTGAAGGTGAGCTTTTTCAGGTGGTGCAAGTACAAAGGCAGAGGGAGCCACAGGCAACTGCCTGCTAAATATAGAGTGGCACTTGGAAAAATGCAATCTTGGCTGGTCTGAGTGTCTGAAAAGACCTTCCAGTCACTGCCAAGGGCAAAGGACCAGCTTTTTCTGGACTGTATGAGGATTCAAGGACCTTCATGGAATCGAAACAGATTATTCAACATATCGTAATACAATACATTCATGAAAACTTACCACCAGTACTTATGGACACGGTGGCATAATCTCCCCGCAGGCAGCCATGCAATCATTTTATCAGTGTTTTGTAGCAGCCTGGGAGCAGGCAGGCAGGAGTGGCTTCGCTGGAGTTTTAAACTAAGGGAGCCCTGGGAGCCAGTGTCACAGTGTTCCTTGCTCAGGCATCACCCGATACGAAGGCATCTCAAGGAAAGAGAGTGTCACTTATGAGAAGAGAAACAGTCACATGAAATAAGGACTGTGACAAAATGACAGGCCACAGCACAAAAAGGGCAGATTGTTCTTAATGGCACTGAATTGCCTGGAAGCCTGTAGAATGAATGCTCCACTGGCCGAAGCCTCCTGGGCCATCGAGCACCACTTGGCATTCCCTTCAGGTAATGGCAGAAACTGGAAGTGACAGGAGCTATTTCTCTACAACTCACAGCTTTTACCTCCTGGCCTGTCATGTGACCTGCCCCAAAAGCCAAGGGAAGCTGGTGCTAAATTGAAGTCAAGGGCGTGAGCTTCCTCGAGGTCTCAAGAGGCATCTGGACACAAGGACACAGACAACAGGGGACTGGGAACCATGTAGTGTCCAAGCATCTTCACTCAGCCAGATGAAGCTTGTTTATCATGAACACACACACACACACACACACACACACACACACACGGGCTGTCCGGAACTATCCAGCCACGTGACAGGAAAAATAGAGGCATTTATGGCTGGAATTTTTCTGAATAGCCCTTGTATATATGAAGGCTGTCGGGGAAAAAAATCCAGCCATTGCCATTATAACGAGAATGGTTACATGGCTGGATACTTTCCGGACCGCCCATGTGTGTGTGTGTGTGTGTGTGTGTGTGTGTGTGTGTGCACGTGCGCATGTGCTACATGCTTCTATGCTCACATTATTGTACTAAATTATGTACAAAGAAATTTGCACAGACATATTCTGTGAGTCAGATAAAAACACAGGTGTGAAAGGCAGGATTTCATTGGTGCCAGGAGACCTCAGTTCAAGTCCATGTTCACTGCTCATTATTGGGCAAGTTTCTTAACTTTATGCCTCATTTGGAAAAGAGAGGCAGTAATGATGCTCATTCCTAGGATTGTTCTGAAGATTAACTGAATTAACAACACATGAAGTGCTCAGAAATGTGCCCAGCACATAGGAAGTGGCTGACACACAGCTGTTGTCCTCATACAGAGCACAGGGCAATTGAAAGACCTCAGCTGTGCAGAGTCATGCAAACAGGGACAGGTACAAAGCAAGAGCATTTCCTGCATGCACCCATGACCAGAGGTCACAGGCGCCAGTCCAGAAGCACCCTGCCCTCCCTCACACAAGCACAGCCAGTTTCTGAGGGCGCTGGGGTCCTGAAAGTGCTCAGCCAGCAGCCCTCTTGTTTGCATGAACAGGATAGGCTGTTTCGTGTGCTGAACCGTGATTCCCTGTTGCCGGGTTCCTTCCTCCTAGAGCAGTGGTCCCCAACCTCTTAGGTACCAGGAACCAGTTTCATGGAAGACAATTTTTCCACAGACCAGAGGGGTGAGGGGATGGTTTCGGGATGATTCAAGTGCATTACATTTATTGTGCACTTTGTTGATATTGTTATTACACTGTATAATAATTATACAAGTCACTGTGTTGCAGTCAAACCTCTCTGCTATGTTAATCAGCATTTGCAGCCGCTCCCCAGCGCTAGCATCACCGCCTCAGCTCCACCTCAGGTCGTCAGGCATCAGGTTATCATCAGGAGCGCACAACCTAGATCTCTCGCATGTGCAGTTCACAATAGGGTTCGTGCTCCTCTGAGAATCTAATGCCACCACTGATATGACAGGAGGTGGAGCTCAGGCGGCAATGTGAGTGATAGGGAGTGGCTGTAAGTACAGATGAAGCTGCATTCACTCACCCACCAGTCACCTGCTGCTATTCAGCCTGTTTTCTAACAGGCCACAGACTGATATGGGACTGTGGCCTGGGGGTTGGGGACCCATCCTAGAGGACTTCAGGAAGCTAGTGGTGGGCCAGCCAGAGCATGCCTGAGCTCACGTGTCAACGACTGTCCGGAAGGGACCAGGCAGGCGCTGCCTGGCTTCTGACTATGGATCAAGTGCCAGCAAATTGAAGCAGTTTCCATAAGCATGTCCCAAGTCCTTCCCTTGAGGAGTCAAGCTTCTGATGACGGCAGTGCTGAAGGTCAGAGGGCAGGTGTCATCTGGCCGTGCACATGCATCGTTAGCCAGAGCACAGTGTGGCCAACACGTCGCTCACTGTATGTGGTGTGGCAGATAGCACTGAGGGGCGCCGTGTCCCATGCAAGGTGGAGCAGATTGTTTGTCCTTAGCACCATCCAGAAGGAAAATGAATGCAAACACGGAGTCAATGACCCCTTGAGGAAAGAGCATCTGGAAACAGGATAAGCAGCATGAACAAAATTCCAGTTGTGGGAACTTCTCAGTGCGGACCCTTCAAAAGGCATTGGGATAGGCACTCTTCTGGTTCAACATACTGAACATCTAAAAACGGGCACCAGTATAAGGCACCGCCAGCAGCCAAGCAATCCCGTCGCTAGTGGAAGGGACCTCCCCACGCTCAGTGGTACCCCTGGGAAAGACTTCTTGGAAGTGGAGCATTGGGACATGGCGTTCCCACTGTATAGGCCTATTGACTTGGACGGAAGTACAGACACTGAAGCACAGTAGTGAGCCTCTGATCGGTCTGAAAGTCTCCTCTAAGTGATCCTGTTGACAAAGTGGTTCCTCCTGCCACAGCCCTTGGGAGGGATCATGGTTTAAGAACTGAGTTGTCACCAACAATTGAGGATTAAGGGAAGGTGGCGGCTATGGCACAGAGCTAGAAGCACCGTTGCTATTACGCCCACCGATCATTGGGGCAAGATACCTGATTCAAAAGAGGAAATGATGTCTGTCTTTCCTGTCCCTGTGCCCTCCTCCTGTCATCGAGCACAGGCAGCCTGGGGACCCCTAGCTCAGAGACTGGGGTGCACTGCAGAACCAGGGCAGCCTGGAGGCAGTGGCGCCTCCCGTGTTGTGGGGTGTGTCTGGGGAGAGGGCAGCACATGGTGCTGCTGAGAAGCAAAACGACGCCTGGGCAGGGAGGACTGCAGACCTCTTGATCAATCAGGACCCTGTTTCTAGGTCCTCTGGTCACGGCTCTGAAAGGGGCGCCACCTCTGGGGAGAGGTTGAGATCCAGTCCTGGAGCTCCCACTTTTGCACAAGACACTGCCTCCTCGAGGCTGGCTGGGAAGTGGCAAAGTCCCTGGGGAAGAAGGGCCCTCGGTCTGCAGAGGGGTGACAAGGCTAAGGGAACCTGCGGGACACAAGGATGCATATGATGCAGCACCAATAATCACAGGGACACATTCCCCTCTTGGGCTGGGACAGCCCCGTGGGACAAGTCAATTCTAGAAGTCAAAGCATGCTGGATTTTAGAAAACAAAGAGTCTTCTGCACACGGGCTGTGTGCCCATCGCGGCCACAGGGGCTGCTGCTGGCTGGGGTCTGCCCAGGCATCGCGGGCTGCTCCTGCCCACGCCTCCGGCACCTGTGGGCACTTCCTGTCTTACTCGCCAAGTGAATGTATCCAACATGTTTCCTCCCCTCCCCCTCACCTCACCTTTTTAAACATTTATTTTTAAATTTTGATAAAAATATATACACATAACATGAAATGTACCATCTTAAACATTTTTAAGTGTACAGTTCGGTGGCATTAGGTACATCACATTGCTTACAAGCATCACCACCATCCATCTCCAGGTCTTTCCAACTTGCAAAACTGGAATGCTGCCATCAGTAACTGCCCATTCCCCCCGCCCCTCCAGCCCGCGGCCCCCACTATCCTACCTTCCCTCTCTATCAATGCGCTTGTCCGAGGTGTGTCATGTAAGTGCCATCATACAGTATGTGTCCATTTGTGAGTGGCTTCACTGAACCAAGTGTCCTCAGGGTTCCTCCACGTTGCAGCGTGTGTCTGTCCTTCTTAAGGACACACAACGTTCCATGGTGTGGATGGACCACGGTGTGTTTAGCTGTTCCCGTTGGGGGACATTTATGCCACTTGTACCTCTTGGCCATTGTGAATAACGCTACTGAGAACCTGGGAGTACCAATGTCTTTTGGAGACCGGCTTTCAGGCCTTTTGAGTGTATGTACAGGAGTGGGATGGCTGCACCACGTGGTTATTCTGCGAACTCACTGGGGAAACTGCCGGACCGCTCCCCGAAGCTGCCGGCCCGTCTGCGTTCCCCCCTGCCCACAGCGCTCCAGTCTCTCCGCACCCTTTCCGACATTTGCTGTTTTCCGCTTCTTTGATGGTGGCCATCATAGTGGGTGTGAGATAACTCACTGTGGTTTTGATGTGCATTTTCTTAGTGAGCAGAGATGTGGAGCATCTTTTCATCTTCTTTGGAGAAATGTCTGTTCTATTTAGCAATGATAACACATGAAAAGGAGCCTCAGAGTCCTCAGTGCTCTCCCAACCCTGGTCTGCAGGAAGAGCCACGGTCCTGCCGACATCCGCCGCCCCCCCCCCCCCCCCCCCCCCCCC
>PVJL010013224.1:0-33287 GCA_004026885.1 Lyroderma lyra
TTACAAATTAAAGGCTGAGATAGTTTTGTCAGCTTGGCAAATCATTTTATTTTTCTTCCTTTGTTCGGTAGAAATAACAAAAAGATTCTCTTTCAGTATAAAAAAATGAATAGTAGAAATTGTACAGAAACTTAATCCTAGAACATATATAAGCAATGCTGGATCATCTCCTTTCACAAGAAAATCCATTCCTACTTCAAATGTTCTAATTCCCTTAAAGTTCCATTCAGTACACTTTCTGAGAAACATCAATTGCAGTAGAAAGCAATCTTCAAAAGGACCTATTTGATAAGCTTTAAATGGATAAAACACTCACACACTTAAACTGATACTATACACAGGGAGAAATTGCCATTACAAAAGATACAAATGTTCTTAATCCAAGTACCTTCCACTGAGTCATTTACAGAATAGGAAGAATGACTGGGAAATAGACTGCTTTGAGTCAATTGAACATGATAAAAAAAAAAAGCCCAAAGACAGCCTTCTGATAGGACTTTTAAATATGTCAAAAGAATAATGACTTAAATTTAAAACAGAAGCAAAGAAGCATTTGAACTTTGAGACCAAATGGGGAGATCTGTAATTTAAAAATAGGTATTTAGTAATGCTAAATTACACAAAGAAAATCTGACTAGGGTAGAAAGTAGAGGAAAGAATACGAGTTCCTTTGTTGCTCTTATATTGCGAGTGAGGTGGGATGAGGTTAATTATATTGTCCCTTTAAAAATTATAGATATGGTTTTTGTTTTGCTACTAATTAACCTTGTAATCAAAGAAAGGACAGTATTATTAGATATAGTCCACAATATTCAACCACACACAAAGAGAGTCAGTCATGATGCTTTAGCTCAACTACTTCAATACGTACGTCTCAAGTATAGTAAACTACTACTTATTGCTTGGTATTTAATTGATTTAGTGTGTACAGGATGCTGAACAAACAATTCTAGAAGGGGATAAGTCTGCTGTTCTGTGAGGTTTAGAGTTAAGAAAAAAGGTGCTTCTACAAACAATTTTAAACCTGCAAACTATAAACTATATTGTTAACTCAAAATAATGATAAATGCAACTATGTCTCAGATTACAAGTGAACATGACTATTATTAAATTATAGAAAATAATAGAATCATGAGTTTCTTTTGTGTCTTCAGGGATATAGTTAATTTATTAACTTTACAAAAAATTGTGGAAAATAAAGGGCTTTCATCCCATATTTTAGCTGTCATACTAGATTTCTGTTTCAGACCAGTGCACTTGTGTTGGCTGTAGTATTTCATTTATGAGGCATGGCTACGGGCAGAACTTTGCTCTACATTTCTTAGGCCAAATTTCTGAATGGAAATCAAATGCAACATAGTGTATTTAATATCTTTCCTTGGGAATGAAATGTATAGACTCGCCTTCTGTTTCTTCACCTAGGAGGGAAACATTCATAGAAACTACAATTCTAGGAAAGCCATGAGAGCAGGGAATGTCCTAACACTGAGCCTTGTTCATATTATTAATTCAATACAATTTACTGAACTGAATTTTAGGAAAAATAAAGATTTATGCCTGGAAGCTTTGTTGCTCATACTTATTACACAAATTTGTTCCCGTACAGTTGCACATGAGAGAGTAATGATGAAAAACAAAACTAAAGTATATACTTTATGAAAAGTGCACATGAGAGAGCTGTTACTAAAGTGCATTCTTTTGGATAAAAACTGAGTTGTAGTGTTGTATTGAAACTCTAACTAAACTGTTTTGAATAAAGAAAGCAAATAAAAGCAGTCTCATTTGATTTAAAATTGCTTGCTTATCATTTTTCTTTATTCTATGTTTTTATCATTACTCTTCTACATAGTAACATTGGAGATTTTATGTTAGTATGCATACATAATATAATTTGAGATAAATAATCTTGAATTGGAGCAACATTAATAATGTCGCTTGAAAATTGGTCATTTTGCCTGAAGTAAAATTAACAGGTTAAAGCGATAGTGTCACTTATATAAACATTTAGTTTATTTTTAAATTTTCATGTTTAAAATGTTGAAAATTAAAATATATATAATGCACATTATTTTTCTAATTACACATGTAATCATCAACATTGAGATTTGAGTAGTATTATATCACAGACATACAAAGTCAGACAATTAATTTAATGAACTCATCCTAGAAAAAGTGCTGCATAACCTCACTGTTGAAGATCACTACAGTCTCCTTCGAAGTACTCCCCTTGGGAAGCTGTGCACTAACGCCAGTGCCTGGTCCACCCTTCCAAGCAATTTTGGAACTCTCTTTCTGGAATGGTTATCAGAGTTGTCTTTGTACTTTGCCAAGGTTATGACACCTTACTGAGTTGTTTGTATAGAGCTGCCAACGTAAGCTCATGGTGGCAAGTTTGTGAACTTAATTAACAGATTTGGGGGACAATGAGAGCTCTAATGGGCATTACAGGAAAAGTTCCAAAATTGCTTTCAAGGGTGGACTAGATGCTGTCATGAGTGCATAGCTTCCCAAGGGGAGTACTTCAAAGGTGACCATGGTGATAATCAGTAATGAGGTATGTAGCATTTTTTTCTAGGATGAGTTTGCAAAATTAATTGTCTGACTTCATATATGGCTTTAGAAATGTCTAGTGGTTTTGATTGTTTCTAAGTTTATTTTAGGGTTACACTTTTCTAGTGTATATAGGTCATTTCACATTTATAAAATTTTCTAAAATGTGAACTATATTAAAAGTTCGTACTCTGTATACCTGATATGTTTCAATATAATAAGACACCCATAACCTTAGTGCCAAAACTTGTGTATGCTGTTAGTTTCCATCACTGGCAGTATGAGAGTCTAGGGTCCCTGATGAATTCTTGCAAATAAACTATGAATGAGAGTAATATGCTATAAAATCAACAAGATAATTTAGAAAATATTAAACTGAATTGTATAAAATGAATGCAATCAAAATGGGAAATAAACCACTATGCATTAATTAATAGTCAGTTTTATCAAGTTGTAGTGGGAATTTGAGAACTTGAAAAGAATATTAAATGAGTAGGTAATTCTCAGTAATAATTTGCTACTAAAAACACAATAGTAATTATGTGTTATGTAATACTAGATAATTGATGGGCCCTTGACTGACTTACTTATATTTATTAGTTAGGAAAAACAAAACTATTTTGTATGTTTGTTACATAAATTTGATGTGCTAGTAAATGATTGATTTTGGTTAAAATTTTACTACGTGCTTAGTTATTCATTTTTAGAAATTTTATGTGACAACGCAAATTATATACTGGTCAATTTGTCCTGATTAGTATCTAATAAAAGACTAAGATAATTTGCCATTATTCTCATTTCTTAAATTGTGGATTTTTATAATATGTTATAGTTCCAATCCACCAAATGAGTAGATCACTTTAAAATTATTTATTAAATCATAAAATCTGAAATAATAATATTAATAATCATATTTTTAAATATTACATGGAAAAATATAGAAGCAAATATGAAAGTGAACTCCGGAAATACAGAACATAATCTGTATCTTCTGGGATTAAAAATATGTGAATCAAATATTTCTGCACAAACACCTCAAAAATTGTAAAAAGAAGAAACCAATGTATATCTTAGAAATGTTATGCATTAGACCAGCTATTTATTCACGATTTCTTCTCTATTTATCTGTATATTACACAATATTGTCAATCCTCATAAAGGTTTCACGTCATTTTAGACAAACCACAAAGATCTCATTATTAAAATTATTTATTTTTGGTTTTTATACATGTTTTACTGAATAATCAAGAAAGATTTGCATTACCAAATTGTCAAATTTTTCTTACTAATGGCAGACAAGAGCCCGAAACTAAACAAGCATCATCAGCTCACTAATATGACATAGTTTGCTAGGAGATTAAAAAAAAATGAGCTAGTGAAAAACATTATTTATTTAATAGTAGAGTTATATCAACAACAAGTCAGGACCCAGGCTGCCAAGGGAAAAGTGCTCAAATTGCATTTTGGTATGAAGGGAAGGCATAAAATATTTATTCATGGCACTTGACAATACCAAAAAAAATCTATTTCAGTTATTTTATGTAGCCTGCTACATTGCAAGATCAGGGATACATTTAATATCTTATATAGTAAGAACCTAAATTTTCTAGATAAAAATCACTCTTTTTGTTTGACTTCCCAATTTTTATTTTATTTTATATTTCAATTGAATTTATTGATGATAACATTGGTTAGTAAAATAATAGAGGCTTCAGGTGCACAATTCTACAGTGCATCATCTGCATGTTGCGTGGCGTGCTCACCACCCAGAGTCAGCTCTCCTTCCATCACCATATATTTTACTCCCCCCGCCTCTTCCACCACACACCTTCCCCTCACCCTCTGGTAATCACTAAACTATTGTCCTTGTCCATGAATTTTTGTTTCTTTGTTTGTTTATCTTGTTCTTTTGTTGCTTTCAGTTTTATATCCCACATATAAGTAAAGTCAGGGTTCTGATTTTTTCTGTCTGACTTACTTCATTGAGCACGATGATCTCAAGATCGATCCATGTTGTAACAGATCATTCTTCTTCTAAAATTTAGGATAAAATATTTAGTTGTTTTAAACCACAAACTCTGATATGAATAATTTTAAATGGCCAAGTCTTTTGCTTTTTAGACAATGCATTGATTATTTGTTATTGAGTATATATTCTTAAAAATCTAAATATCCCACAGGAATGGGAATACTCTTTTCATGGTTTAAATATAAATAAAGATCAATTAAATCTTCATTAAGCTTTGGCTTGCAACTTGAAGTACTCAACATTTAAAATTTTAAATCTGATATGCACATAGTGTTAGCACACTACATCAGATCGTTAAATATTTTCTTTTTATTTTCTGAGCCCCTGGCAAATATTAATATTATGAAGCCATCAAACACTTGCTGACATTCTCCAACTAACCTGTGGCTTTGAGTTAGGAGTTTTAAATAATTATAAATAGAGTAAGAAAAGAAACTAATTGGTAAAGAATCTGAACTAAAGTTCACTGTACCAATCACTGAGACTCAGAGAAATCCCTTAGCGCTCATTAGATTATATAATTCCTTCAAAGATATAAAATCATTACTTTTATTATTATTATATTAACAGATATTATTTTATCCATTTTATTTGAAAACTATCCTTCTAATACTAAAATTAACCTACAACAATATTAAGTTCCAATTCCATTTTGAAAAACATTATGTTGGTCTCATTTGCAAAAGATTGAGAAACACTGATCTAATTGAACTGGTGAAAAACATATAATTTTCATGTATAGCAGAGTATTTTATTAGAAGTGGAACATTTCTAATTTATGTATTTTCCCTTCCATAGCTATCTCATTAGGCTTTGTCATTGAGGTTTTTGTTTTGTTTTGTTTTGCTTCAAATCTAACTGCTATTTTGTGTATAACATGGCTACATACATATATAGAACATTATAATAAGCACTTGGCTTTCCTAGCTAAAGTTTAACTCACATAATAAGATATAGAGTTCCATGGAAATTCCATTCTTTCTCTGTGTATTTAAAATGTGCAACATTATTTAAAGTATAAAGGGACTTTAAAGAGATCTTACTAATTTACAATGATGTCACTGTTCTGGTAGAAGAAATATACTTGAGTAATTTCATATTCTTTGGAGGAAAATAAACCTTTGAAAAAGTGGAACACAGTAGACAGAAACATATTATATTATTTAATATAATAGGTTTACTAAATTATGTTGTATGAGAATGCCATGCTTAACTAACTAAATGTAATGCATGATATTCTAGAAATAAGTTACCAAAAGCAATTTTATTCATATATGTATTGTATTTAGGCAAGTCAATTTGCTATTATTCTAAAAGGTTATCTATCTTAAATTATCTTTGTCATGCTTTAAAGAATTATTTCTTAGAGTTGAAGGCAGTATTGCATTTCCCTTAAGAGAGAGCTCAGGAAAAAATAAATCAGATGCGTTTAAATCTTGTTTTACCAATTGCCTCAATTTTTTCAGGTTAAAATTAAAATAACAATTGTATATATCTTATATAATTTTATGAAGTTTAAGTATAATAATAAATCCAAATAATATATAACTATGCATAGGGCATTTATGGTCATTCTATATTTAGCCAATATCATCTCAATACTCTTAACATTTTTAAAATTATGCACAGATAAATATTTTAATAGATGTATTGATAAAAACACAAAAGGATAGGAAGAACAAATGTCAAAATTAAAGTTTTCTTCAACATCTTTTCATTCTTTATGCACATATTTTTTTGTGTATGTGTTCACCTAAATAAAGACAAAGTCATATATAATTTCTGTATATTGGTTCAGCGTTCATAGATTGACCTATTAAATTGCAATTGGAAAGAGTTCATAATTTCTCATAGATGGATAGAAATACACATGCACATATTTGTTCTATTTATGGTAAATTATATATACTGTACACATACATATATTGATTCAGTGAGGTTAATTATGTCTTAAAGTCTATGGAGAATCACAGCAACATGAGGTACAAGTATATCTAAAAGTCTTGGTTATCAATGCATATTATAGATTATTTGCCAAGACCTATGAATGTTCTCTGCCAGGACAATTTAGACAAATGTAATAATTTGATTTTACTTATTCCATTTTATTTTTTTCTAGATATTTTTTCTTTCTACTTCTCCTAATGGTTCTCCTGTTTTCCTGATAAACTACATTTAAAAACCTTAATGTTAGATTAGAATAGGGCAGGAGTTCTTCTACAAAAAAATTAAATCTACTTAACTTATCTCTAAAAATCAAAGTACTTAAAGATGATATTGTAGAATCAGTAGAAACAGAAAATAAAACTGGAAAATTTTGTGAAATTATGGAAAATTGTGAATAACCCAGAAAATTTCAGGTGGGCAGGTTATTTTAGATTCCCATTTTAAGAAAGAGAAATTGGTATGCTTTACAACACATAATGAAAAATTATAGACTCATTGATGAAGCATATGACTTGAGAAAACAAAAAAAATCACTGTTAGTATGAATTTATTGAAAATTAAGATCTACACAGAAATTAATAATATAATTTTTCTAAGGTATATTTACTTTAATCCCTAGGAAGTCCTGGTCACTTTTTTCCTGTATCATTTTCAAATAAGGTAGATGCAGTCCAATTTGTATCTAGTTTCCATGTAGCATCATTAGGAGACAGCTTTTGGCTCAATTTAAGGACAGCTTTTAAAAAACTACAGCCGTCCTATGAAACCGATTCTCATGTCAAGGAATAAAATTCTACATTCTAAGGGCTTGATGCTTAACCTCCTTGAGCTTTTTCAGACATGATGCCTTTGAAACAGTTTCTCACAATGACGCAGGTATACTGCAGTAGATAAACAAGATCATTTTAAGTGGTACATAAAAATGATCAGGTTAATATATATTCAAAAGTACAATTAATATACTTGATCTGATTTCAAGGATGTTATTTTCTAGAATGAGGCTAAATTAGGTAGTGATTACGAGCTTTATTAGATTTAAATGGAATATTAATTTAGTAATAATGAAATTACTAGGTGATATAAAAAAAGAGTTATAATAAGGAGACTAAATTTGAGGAACATACTAAATTCCATAATTTATTGAGGTTTTGCTAACTTCTAAATCTTTCTTCTGTGATACTATAGCTTGGCTTTTAAATAAAGGTTTTCTTCTTTGATCTCCTCATATTTTATCTAATCAGTGTTCCCTCCCTCTTTTAGAATAGATATTCAGTAAGCAGTAATTTATTTCATTTGGCTATATATATTCTAAAATTTTTAATCTTTTCCAGGTTTTTTTGTTTTGAAAAATATTTCATTTTAATGGTTTTATAAAGGAGCAATTTGATGTAATTACGGTTTAGGTGGAATATTATCATGTTTCAAAAAGTTCTCATAACAATGAAGTAACTGAAAATGTGTCCCTATAGCAATCCAACTTTCAAAATCACGAAGCAGAAACAATACTGTTTAGTTCTAAAATTCCATTGATAAATATTGGCAGAGCTTTTTATAATTTGGAATAATTAAGTCATCATGGAAAGTCTTTCTGAATCCAGATCCAGAAGAAATAAACAAAAATTTTGGCAAAATATTTTAAACTTTGCATTGTCTTAAAAATGACTGATGGCACATATATTATAACAACATAAGCAGGCCTCAGAATTACAGATTTATTGCCTTCTTAGAGCTCAATTTTAATTGATTATTTATAATTCAGAACATATACTTCAATGGGAATAACTTTATTAAATTTGTTCAGTCCTCAGTTTAGTCCTTAAATGCCTGCAAATTTATATGTAGCAAACTGAAATGCTAATTCTGCTGACCTGAATTCTGAATCCTAGGATGAAAAGAAAATGTACTAAGAAAAGGAAAAAGCAGAAAGTTTTAATTTTTCTGGGGATAGTTAAATATTAAAGTTACAGTATTATTAATTATCATTGTTACCATTATTGTTGGTATCTGCAGTTCTCCCTTTCAGTACCTTTATTTTACCCAGTTTCCCTTCTCTAAAATGTTTAGTTTTACTCTTCCCTAAAGCACTAGTACTGTGTTCCAAGTCCTACCTGTCTCCCACAAAAGCTGCTGTGGCCAAAGAGGTGAGCTTAGATGTCTTGGGGAAGAGTCAGAAGGAACTATGGCCAGGGAAAAAATATAGGGTGAGGTGATTTCAGTCAATAATTAAAGAATACTTGCAATAGAGATTATTCCAAGGCAGTATACTAGGCAGGCTTCTCCAGAGAAATATTAGTGTGTGTGTGTGTGTTTGTGTGTGAGTGTGTGTGTGTGTGTGTGTGAGAGAGAGAGAGAGAGAGAGACTAAGGAATTGGCTTATTCTATTGTGAGGCAGGAAGTCCTGCTGGAGAACCAAGGAAGAATCGACATTATAGCCGGAGTCTGAAGGAAGTCTGTAGGAAACATTCTTTCTTCAGAAACCTCAGTCTTTTTTTCTTAAGGCCTTCAACTGAATGGGTGAATTTGGAGGTTATGGAGGTTAATCTGCTTTACTCAAAGTCTATTGATTTAAATGTTAATTTCATCTAAAAAAAATACTTTCATAGCAATACCTAGATTGGTGATTGACCAAAAAGATGGGCACCTTAGTCTAGTCAAGTTGACACATAAAATTGCCATCACAGACTGCTTTCCACAGCTTTAAAAATGCTGTTTTGGCAAATGAACAAACAAAACTAAATAAACAAACTCATAGATACAGAGAACTAACTAATAGTTGCCAGTAGTGTGGGCAGTGAGTGGAATGAACAAAAATGGTGAAGGGAATTAAGAGATCAAACTTACAGGTATAACTTAAGTAAGTAATAGAGATTTAATGTATGGCATAAAGAATACAGTAAAAATATTGCAATAACTGTACAGTGACAGCTGGTTACTAGACTTCTCATGGTGATCACTTCCTAAGGTATGTAAGTGTCAGATCACTATATTGTATATCTAAAACTAATATTAATATAATATTGTATGTCAATTATAATTAAAAAGAGCTTCACATGAAAAAATTGTGGTTTGGGTTTAAATATATTTAAAGATAAATATAATAACTTCCATTTTAAAGTAAGCAATAGTTTCATTGCATAGGAACATATATATAAGTTAACTTTTAAAAAATAAAAAATAAGAGACAGAAAATAAACCAATTCCCTTTTGGAAATTTAGTATTAATTATTAATAAATGGCTTATATTATTTATAATTTTAATGACATGTTATTTAATTACAGTCTCACCTGTGAATTTAATAGAGATGATGCTCATTGCTTCCTCAATATAAATATATGAAATATATATTCACATAAATATTAGATATTGAAAATACTGTACTTCTTAAAGTGAATCTTATCGTTACTTCATCCAAAGAGATGAATGCAAGAGTAGAGAATGTTTATATTTTATAATGGATAAAATTCAAAGAAATTATGGTACTTTCTCTGAAAGAAAAAGATTCTTGGGATCTAAATTCCCATTTTAATTAATTTGGCAGCATACTTAATTTATACAGGACATAAACTTTTAACCTAGAGTATGCAGACATTACCGTTATCATTTCTTCAGTTTTCTTTCAACAATAAAAGGCAATATTTTAAGGATTAAAAGACATACTTCTTTATATTTAAAAAATATAAACAAACAACAAAACAAAATGATCCTGAAAGCTGTTGTTCACTGATACAATAAACACAAACACACTTGTATAATACTAAAAGAGTCGCATTTTATGTTTAATGAATTACCCTTTGTTAACTGATGATAATAAAAATGCTGATTTTTAAATGAAATACTTTTATCTCTGTATCTATGACAATATAAATCACTTCTTTATGGTTATTATAATGCTGAGCAATGATAAAGTCACATACACACATAATGAATACAAATGAAAGGTAATAGTTAGCTAAATAGTGTGTGCCACATAGATGTATGAAACACTAATTTAGAAAATTCTAGCAACCAAAGGGAATATCAATGAGAAATAACCTAGAGCAAGAAAGAATCAGTTTGATGAATTGGGCTATATTAAAGAAGTTCAGAGACTTTTTCTTTTTTCTACTCTAGCTATAAAATAGACAAAACTTTCATGTGCGATAGTAATATTTTACTCTTGGAAAATGAAAACTTCGAACCTTTTCCTTAAGGGGAGAACTTTGCATTTAAACTATTGGCTCTTTAGAGACAGTTTCAGGAAAAAAAAAATCAAAAGATTCATTTTTCTTGGAGCATTAAAAAAGATGAAACACATGGGGCTCCTGGCATTCCTCTCATTTAAGTTCAGTGTCACGATCATTTGATAGGGCCTGAACATTCATTTAGAAAGATATGCCAAGTAATTAAAAATATTGCAGGTAAGGTGAACGTTTGACCTATTTGCTTATTTTAAGTTCTGCCTTGGGATCACTCCTATTCCACATTGTAGGTTATTCCACAGAAGTTATAGGCCATGCATATATTTTATCATGATGAATGTTGGTATTAAAAGGCTGGAGGATGTCCCATCTGTGGCAGTGCTTTATATCAATGTAGGAACAGTGTGAGGTTAAGGATTCCTCCAGCATCCTAAGGAATCCAAAAAAGTCATACCCTAATGCGGTGAATATTCAGAAGGATCAGCATATAAATGTATCATGCTCTCATCACTATCGTAGATGCTAAAATACATTTTTATTTTAATAGCAATATTTGTTGAACCGTGTGCTTTAATTCACTCATTCATTCTTTTATGTATTTCTTCACTTCTTCAACACATTATTAGCATCCATTATGTTTCCAGAAACCCTTCTAAGTCCAAGGACAAAGCCATAAATAAAACGAACAAGAATTTTTAATCCTGTTTAGTGAGAGGAGACATAAAATAAGCAAAATCAAATTTCTCTGTTACATTAACACATTCCCATATTTAACAAATTAGCATTCTTATTTTTCTGCCCTTGTAAGTGATTGATCTGCCCTTGTAAGTGAGCATTCCCAACTGCTTCCTCCATGCTTGATAACATTACTATCATTCATTTTAATTATCCATAAGCTATAATTACCCAATGTATTGTTGCTATTATTATTTTGAACAAATAACTTTATTATATCAAGAAAATAATAAAATTAAAAAGATTTTGTTTCACCATTTTTGCAAGTCAAATATAACAGTAACAAATCCCCTCAGTTTTTGTTTTTATGAGAAAGTTGTTATTTGTTTTTCACTTTTAAAATAATTTGAATGGATAAAGAATTCTAGGACATTGCACTGTGTGTTTCTTCAACACTTTAAAATTTTTAATCTACTCCTTTCTTGCTTGTATAGGTTTTAAAGAAAAGTCTGATATAATTCTTATTCGTATCTTCTACAAGTAAATTATTATTATTATTATTATTATTATTATTATTATTATTTTACTTCTTTTAAGATTTTCTCTTTGCCTGACTTTCTGCAGTTTGATGCCAGAGTGTAGTTTTTAGCACACCCTAATTGCTGCTCTCTGGGCTTCTTGGTACTAGTCAATAATTTTGGAAAATTATTAGCCATTATTAGTTCAAATACTTATCTTGCCCTTTTCTCTCCTTTATCTCCTTCTAGTATTCCTCATTATGTGTATGTTACCCCTATTATAATAGTCCCATGGTTCTTAGATTGTTTTATTTTTCTTTTTGTTTTTCAGTTTGGGAAGTTTCTATTCACATATCTTCAAGCTCACTGATTCTTCACTCATCTATGTCCACTTTAATGATGATTTCATCAAAGGCATCTTTGGAGTCTTTGATTTCTTGCATTTTCTTCTGATTGTTTCCTAGGGTTTTCATCTTTTTGCTTACATTACTTATCAGTGTTTGCACATTGTCAGTTCTTTTCATTATAGCCCTGAGCATGTTAATTACAGTTATTTTATAATAGTATTTTCTGTCTGATAATTCCAAAATATCTTCCTTTTCTAATTCTGGATGCTTGTTTTGTCTCTTCAGAATAGTTTTCCTTGCCTTTTTACTATGTCTTGTAATTTTTCACTGAAAGCTGAACATGATGTATTAGTAAATAAGATCCCAAGTACAGAGGCCTTTTTTGAGAGCTGATATATTTATCTGGCTAGGGGTTGTGCTGCATTTAACGTGTGCTGTAACCAAAAGGGTGTGAGGCTTCAATTTCCCTTATGCCCTTATATTTGTCCCCGCTGCTGTCTGTGGGTTTTTCTAGAAACTCCTTCTTAAGTACAGCCTGTCTTGAAGCTCTCTCTGTTATAAATCACTGTTATTATACTAGGGCCCTGTTGTTGTGGTTGTAACATATTTGGGAAGAGAAGCATTCTATAATTTTATGATTTGATTTTTTATTTTGGAGTGTGCCAATGTCCCTAGGTTGCGACTTTTAGAAGTATTTCTTAGCCTGTTTGTTGTTGTTGTTGTTGTTGTTTTTTAAATTTTCCCTGTGTGAGACCTGAAGGCTACTGGATGCTGAAATTGTCTAATTCGTTTTCTCCCCTAGGCTGGGTAACACAGCAGGTAAATATTTTGCCTTGATGGCAATTCATTATAGAGACCATAATGGTCTGGGAATATTTCAAAATTATTCTTTCTCCCTCCTTTTCACCCCCACCAGAAATAGGAGGTAATTTTTTTTTTCTGACCTTCAAGAGAACCTGGTATGGCTTCTATATAGGTAAAACTCATCAAAGTACAAAGGCCCTTCTTAAGACTGGATGTCTGGGAATTTTTAACTCACAAGCTAGCCCACATTCTGCTGACAGCCATTTGTCAATTACTGGTTAAGTGCCCCACCTGTTACTTGTCCAGTGACTTCTATTCTCTATAAGCAGTGATTCTCTATATTTTTTTGTATTTCCAGCTTTTGGGTCAGCGGTTTGTTAAGTGACCTCACTTCTCTAGTCGATTTAACAAATGTTGTTGATTATCAATTTGTTTAGTTTGTTTTTTCTTGTGAATGTGGGAATGATGGCTTCCAAAATCTTTACATATCATACCAGAAACTGTGATTGTCTCATAGAGTTTTAAGACTTATTTTTTATACTAGTCTTGAAGTGCTTATTATATATTACAGATACATCATACTTTGTGACACGTGAACCTCAATTAATTATAATATACTAGGGCTGTCCAAAAAAAAATCCAGCTATGAATGCCTCTGTTTGTCATATTACATGGCTGGATACTTTCTGACAGTCCTCATATATGGAAAGTAGTATTTTTATCTCATTACACCTTATCATAAGTCCTGTAGCTGAGGCCATGTCTTGTTCACATAGCATTTCAATCTGTGTAGTTTTAGCAGCAGATAGTTGTAGAAGTCATACTCCTAACAAGCATCATTATAATGTTTAATGAAGCACAAACTCTTTTTAATTTCATACCTAATTTTTTTCTGTTCATACATAGTTTCAGATACTTTTCTTCTTAAGTTAAAAAAATGATTTAGTCCTTCAGTCCTAAATAGATTCTTATTAACATGCAATGTCTATTGTGTAAAAAATTTTCTTTAGCTTAACTTTAATGTTTAAGGTCAGCAATGTTTAATAACTATGCTATTTTTCTTTATATGATCTTTGCCTTTTCTTGAACCAAATCTATCTTAACAGATAGGATTTTAGAAGATTTTCCCTAGAGAATTACTTCAAGCTATTTAAGCTGCCATCAGCTCCTGATTTAGCATTTTTAATAAACTTCCTAGGGCAAAGGATTAATTTCCCTGGACCCTCTTTATCCTTGATGTAAAATTATAATGTCTAATTGAGGATGGATTATTGTTCGCCTGCTGTCTTCCCTGTATGTTTATGAATAAGTAGATACAAGTTCAGGGAATGAAGGAAAGCCAAGGCAAAATAAAAGTATTCCCTGTCCTTAAAATTTGTTGCCAAATAAAAACAGCAACTAATACATATGAATACAAATAGAATTACTTTTACCACATTAAAGTGAACCATTAAAGAAACATATTTCTACCAAGGCAGTTTATAGTCAGATAATGGCATTAAATTGCCTACATGCTTATTGATCCTTATCTAAAACACGCCTAAAAACAGAAGTTCCACTGTCTTGGCAAAGCATGGTTCACATAATGATCCAGAAATTTGGGTTATGACATTATTTGGAACACTTGAATCAGTGAGTCAACTCTCAACAGTTCCTCAGTATTATAATGGGAAGAAAGTCTAAGAAAACATGTACATATATTTATTCCCATTTTGACTACATATATACATGTTAATATTCAAAACCCAGTGATTTCACACCATACCAAATTCTTATCTGTCAGACTCCCTACTCTGAAGTTTGGACCCACATAAAACCCTCTTCAAGAAAATAAGAAATGAGATGCCATAGAATAGCTGGAAAGAAGTGTAAAAAATGTTAGCATACAACAAATTAATTAAGGATCCTCTGTTAAAATCACACTTCTTCTCAAGGTTTCTGATAAGATCTGATATAACTTACTTATGACAAAAACATATATTCTATGTTAGGCACAGAATATTCTGTGTTAGGCACAGAATATTCTGTCTGGCATAATGCCATTAGTTAAACACAAGCTGAGATACCAACAAGCCTGTCTTGATGATAATTAATAATGATGTTATCTTATATGTGTCACCGTTATTCTTATTGAGGGTGATCCTTTAATTTATTATCTAAATGGAACACATTTAAACATAAAAGAAGGCACTTATGAGGCAACAGGCTTAAATTGAGACAATTCCAGGCTATTATAGGAAAAAAAGTATTTAGCAAATTCCCGACTTATGGTTAGATGACTTTCCTTCAACCAAAAGAGAAGTGTTCTAAAATTATCAGTGGTTTCTCTGATAGAATATGTATGCTAGTAAAATGATGATTCTGAAACATTTTTAAAATAAATAAATATGAAATCCATCTTTTTATGGTCAGTTTTAAAAATAATAAGAAAATCATTTTAAAAAAGAAACTAGTGCTAAAGCAAAAGCATTTAAAAACAGTTGCTTGGAAATGTATTTACTATTAAAGGTTTTTTGTTGTTGCTGAAATCAATGTGTTTCATACCAAAAAATTTTGTTATCTGCAGACTTTTACAAATTGGAAATTTATATTCCTACTCTTCAACAATTTCCAAAAGGAAGATATTTAATAAGATGTGAACCCATATAATTATATATTTTATAGATACATGCATTTTAAACATTTTTTCATTAATAGACATTTTTGTGTAGTTACAGGTTTACAAAAAATTTAGCAGAAAGTACAGAGAGTTCCCATACACATCCTCACTCCAACCCTGTTCCTCTTATTAATATCTTGCACTAGTGTGGTGTAGACTTGTTACAGTTGATGAGCAAGGATTGATATATTGTTTTATTAAAGTTCATAATTACATTAAAGTTCACTCTTAGTGTTTATACTCTATAGGTTTTGATAGATGTTTATTACATGTATTCAACATTACAGTAGCATACCAAATAGTTTGCCCTAAAGAAACCTTATAGAAAGTCAGTAAGGACATAGCTAAACTCAAAAATACCATTGATCAACTAGATACACAAGTAATTGAAATCTACAGACTACTTCATCCCCAATAACAGAATTCCAATTTTTACAGAATCACACAGAACATTTAGTAAAAGACACCATATTCTGGGACATAAACCACACGTTAACATAATTTTAAAAATAGAAATGATACAATGTATACTCTCAGACCACAATGGAATTAAAATAGAAATTGATAACAGAAGAGGATAAAAGGGGTCTAATATATGGTGATGGAAGGACACAATGGAGTATACAGATGTCATAGTATAGGCTTGTACATCTAAAATCTATAAAATGTTATTAACCAATGTTACCCCAATAAATTTATTTTAAAAAATTAAAAATAACTGGAGAATTCCAAAATATATTGTGATTATACAGCACACTTCTAAATAATTCCCTGATCAAATAAAACATTCAAAAAAAATTAACAATATTTTGAACTGAGTATAACTGAAAACACAACTTATCAAACTTTTGGAAATGCAGTGGTAACAATACATAAAGGGACACTTACATCATTGTACCCATATATTAGAAAAGAAGAAACTTGAACAATCAATCATCTAAATTTCCACCTTAGAAAACTCAAAAAAGAACAAATTAAACCCAAAGTAAGCAGGATTTTAAAAAATAATAAAAATTTGATCAGAAATCACTAAAATTGAAAAATAAGAAATCAATAGAAAAAAATCAACAAAACCAAAAGATGGTTCTTTGAAAACATCAATAGAATTGTTTAGCCTTTGGCCAGAATAATAAAGAAAAAAGAGAGAGGACACAAATTACTAATATCAGAAATGAAAGAGGGGGCATCACTGCAGATCCCATGATCATTAAAAAAAAAAAAAAAGTCAATCTCATGAACATTTCTATGCCCTTAAATAAAATTGACGAACTTTTTGAAAGACACATCTGTCAAAGCTCACACAAGAAGAAATAAAAGGTCTAAATAGACCTATGTCTATTAAAGAAATTGAATGATTAATTAATAAACTTCCAAAACAGAAAACACCAGGCCCAGGCAGAACACAGAGAATTTTTAAGGGGGGTGGAAATACTAAGTATGATGTTACAATGATGGATATATGTCATTATACACTTTTACAAACTCATATAATGTACACCTCCAATCATGAACCCTAAGGTAAACTATGAATTTGGGGTAAATATTATGTGTCAATGTAGGTTCATTGTTGTTAAAAAAAAATGTACCATTCTGATGAGTGCTATTGATAATGACGGAGGTTATGTGTGCAGGCAGATGGCATATGCAATCTCTGTACCTATCGCTCAATTTTGTGGTAAACTAAAACTACTTTTAAAAAAATTAACTTAGAGGAAATCCCCTGTGCTCCAATTATTATTCATCCCTTCCTAACTTCTCCCAGACCTCTTGCAACCACTTATCTCTTTAATACCTCCATAGTTTTGTCTTTTCCACAATGTCTTATGATTAAAATTATATAGTACATAACCTTTTCAGATTGTTTTGTTTCACTTAGTAGCATGCATTTAAGGTTCTTCTATATCTTATTATTGTTTGATAACTCATTTCTTTTCATCACTAAAAATATTCCCTAGTTTGAATGTATCACAGTTTGTTTACCCATTTACCTATTGATGTACATCTTCATTGGGTGCAAGTTTTAGCAATTATCAAAAAGCTGCTATAAGTATCAGTGTACAGGTTTTGCATGGACACACATTTTCAACTCTTTTGGGTAAATATCAGGTGTTGCCACTGGTAGATCTTATGGTTAAGAGTATGTTTAGTTTTGTAAGAAACTGCCAAACTGGCTTGCAAAGTGACCGTACCATTTTGCAGTCCCACCAACATGAATGAGACTTTATTCTGGTCTACAACTTTATAAAGAACAATGTAATTACTTCACATGTTAAAACTTCATTATCTGCACTTTCAAATGTTGGTAATTCATATCTATATTTTTAAACAATATTACAAAATAGGAGTGTCAACATTTGTGAATATATATAATATTTTTTAAAGCAAGCATTTTAAAGTTTCTAAGTACAATTTAATATTTTCAAGGAACACAGAAATTTACTAGCTGATTTCAAGAAAAAAAACACACCAAAAAAAGTAATAATCCTATGCCATCTTAGTTGATGGATTTTAAAAATATCTAAAATACCTTAGTGACAATGCCTATGATTAACTTGCTCCATTTAGATCTACATAATTTTGTTAGTTATATTTTTTAAGTTATGATTATTTTTGTAATTTAGATATAAAACTGAGCCCAGGTTAGAGTCACAATATATTATATCAAAAATGTAAAACCACAATTTTTCAAATAATAAAACATTTATTCTAAGCTGTCATTTAAAATCCATTATTCCCACTCCTACCTCTTTGGAGTGTACTGTCTCTTCAATAAACTATTTCTTTTGTTTCACCTCTAAAAAAAAATCCATTATTATTATCAATAGTTTAAGAATCAAAACTATTTTTACTAATAGATAAAATAATTTAGAATACTCTTTAATTCCACTTTTTGCATCATTCTTTAAAAAATTTATTGTTTTATTTTATAAAATATTTTGGAAGGTTAGATTAAAAGTAAGATTTTGTTTTCCTTATGAAATAAATTTTTAGTGATGTTAATGATTTTTGAAAACTATATTTGGTATTTCAGTCTTATATTATGATGTTGTATTTTGTTTACTTGTCTAATATTAAAATGTGAGATAGAGATCTTGAAGGAAAACCAAAAAAAATAGCATGGTGTATGATTAAAAGTCAGAAAACTGAGCCTTATTAGAAAAGAATAAGGATGGAAGAAAAGAGAAGAAATGATTTAATTGTTGTTGCCAAACTTTACAAGAGAAGTTGAATAAAACTTACTGGGCTTCTGCCCTTTCTTCCTGAAGACCACTGGGAATATGGTTTTAATTGGACAAATCTGGTGTTAAGAGTCATGTTGTCAGTATAGACAGTGGGTCACTATCTTTAATTTTTTTTTAATAACGTTTCATTTTTATGTAAACTAGAGAACAGTTCCGACTGCAAGTCAAAAACAAAGGCACATGCTCTTGATTCTTTCAGGACTTATAACATCCAAAGGGAAATATTTCCTCCCCAGTGACTATATCCTTGAACACCACTACATCTTCCACATACTCCTATCTACAATTTCCTGAGTAAGAGTGACAAAACTTTCTTTCAAATAGTCTTTCATAACAACTGGTTGTAGACCAGATTGAAATTTCAGTATTTCAGCAGAACACCAAACTTCCCAAAAGCATAGAAGTTAAACTAATATAATTCATGCTATAATTTATGTGTAGTCCTCATTCCTTTAAATACTGGGGTTTCAACAATAATCCATTTTCTTTCAAAAATATTCTTTAAAAATAGCTGATAAGATTTATAAAGAATGCTGGTGGTAGAATTAAAGAAAGATTGCTATTTTTCTTCTAACTTTAAGCTTATTATCACACCTGAAAAAAAAACACGTTGTAAAATAGTAAAATTACCTTTTGTACTACTTCGTTAAAATTGCCCTCCCGCTGTGAACCAACTTTCTGCAGTAATATTTTTATAGTGTTCTGGTGCTGTGAAGAATATTTAATTACGTGATTATCTTTCATGATGTGTGTAGTTAATTGCCCTTACGTCAAATGTAAATGATTTTGAACAATAAAAGTGAGTGAGTAATGTTCTGGCTGTGAGTACCAGATGTCATGTGGATTTAGATTTCTTAGTAATTTATAAATATTTCTTTTCAAGTCTAGAAAAGCAATTAGGTAAGATTATAGACTAATAGCTGTTGAAATCTGGATTTAAGAATGAAAAGCAGTATGAATCAAAGAACTGCGGAATTAACTTAGAAAAATAATTTTATTATAGTCATGTTTTTAAAATATATCAAGATATGATTTTTGTTAAATATGAAAAGCCTAGTTATAATTCCCTCGATTAATGCCACTTATTTATGAAGCAATGCCTATCTCTGCCTCTGACTAGTGCCTCACATGGCCATGTACACAATAGACATCTTTTGTTTATTGAATGGTATAAGTAAGAGAAAAATAAGAAGTTGTGAGTTCAGTGGTCATTTCCTGTTAGCCATTCATTTCCCTTTTATTTGAAAATAAGACATATTTTCTGATAAACTACTCACCTAGTCTCAGCCACCATAATTTAGATAGGGTAATTATAATTCTGGATCCAGGGGTAGTTCGTATGATATGAATTCAGCCAACATGGACATCTCACATTGTTCACTCAGAGATGGTAACATGATTCAGGCAGTGTGAAACTCTTGGAACTGATGCTTGAGAGATTAAGAGAGAGGCATACACCCTTTTGCTTTGGAATCACTGAAGTGACTAGGAAAAACTTGGAGCTCAGGAAATCACTGAGAGGAGACCTTTTGCTTAGAAGAGAAGCCAAAAGAGTTAAGAAGCAGAGCTGTGAGGCAGAAAATGATGAATATTGATGAAGTCATTTGAGCTGCTGGATCCAGCCTTGGGTGATAGTTCTTTCCCTAAATTTGACAGAGATTATCTTTTCAGCAGAACTCTAACCAGATGCCCCTGAGCTCTTTCGTGACTAGGCCTCAGCCTGGGCCAGAAAGACTCGAACAAGCATGAACAGTTTTTAACAGCTCAAGGCCTACATCCCCTGGGTGACCCTAGTTTCCCTTAAAGTATCTGTTGAAAAAATACAAGGATGCCAAAAGAATTTACTGTTTGTTCCTGTCAATACCTGCATATAGGGTCCCTGTCACCCAGTCTCTGGGGGGAGGGGGGGGTAGGATCCTAGCTTTAATAAGCACCAGTTAGCAAACCCAGATGGGTTTCACATGAACCAACCTCCCTACCTCCACCCCTGCCTTCTTGCTGTTTATAATTTTTCATTTCCCTGACTCTACTAAGCACTGCTCATCCCCTTTCCTTACTATTTATTCTCCCTTTTAAAACCTCAGTCACCTCCATACAAACAAAAGTTCGTGCTAGACTCTTTCCTATTGCAATAGTACACTTGTATTACTTTAAAATATGTCCTCAATGCTTCATCTAGTTAGTGTTCAGCTTTGTTTATCTTTGACACTTATTGTTTATGGGATCCAAAAATCTGACATATGGCAAATTGACTATAGTTTCTTCATCATTTGCAAACACAAAGAATCATAATTATTTTACTCTATTGTATTACCTGGATTTTGATTTTCCCCTCTCTATGTGCCTATGTTCAAATTTTGTAATGATGATTTCACAGATACCATTGTTGGGCAGTTGTTTTACAAAGATTCCTTCTTATTTCTAGGAAAAAACAAGCATGAAGCTTATTTGATAGCTACATTGAGATTGACTAAACTGAAAGGAAACTGAATAGTAAAAAAGCGTTTACAGACAAATAAAATATTTTCTGAGTGTTTAGTAACTACTGACAGCTAGGACTTGTCTTTGCACAATCACAGTTTTTTTAATGAAGTCTTTTATTATTAGATGTTTCTCATTCAATAAAAATCTTAAGATCTTCCTTCACTGTCCCCTTTTCTTTCTTCTACTTCATATATACAAGACTAACTCTAAAAGCTGAGCGTCTAACTAAGCATTTGTACGAAAAGAAGTCTTGTGCTTCATACTAATGTATACTGAATGAATCAATACTAACTAATTTGCACTCTGAATTATATTTGGAAAAAGCCAATAAGGACTCTGGTTTTCTAACTCTAAATTGATTCTTACCAAATATTATGTGTAGTGTGGTTTTAACTAGGCAGAAAAGAATGGATCAGAAATGGACAAGAGAGACAAGTAGAAGAATGATATATAAGCTGCAAAGTATGTGCTTAAGATATTTTTTGGAGAAAAAACAAAAACCAAAGTTGGAAACATGATAGGAGACTATCAAGGAAGACAAGCATTTTTTTATACAGTGTAGAAATAAAGGCACGTAATTCTTTTTAAATTGAAGGAAACATGAGAAGGAAGGATTTACTGAGTGTAAAAAAATAGGCACACACACATTGAGTGAATAAGAGAAGTATAAATTCTATTTTCTCCCTAGAAATAATTGGAAGAGGAAGTTTTATTGAAAGTTGTAATTATTTATTCAGTAGCTATTCTGGAGCATGAAAGACACGATAAAACAGACATTCTTTCTCATCTTTAACCATGTTTTAAATATTTTGATTCAGTTATTTTCATATTTGTAGTGAAAGACAACTTAGTCTTAGCTAGCACCAATACTAAGACAACTGCTGGAATCAATTTTGTTCCTTTGAAGTGTTATAGTGTAGCTATTGACCTACTGGTGCAATTGACTTTTAAAAATATTCAAACAATCAGTGACCTCTACCTATAAACATACTGTATCATCACACCAGGAGTTTCTTTCTCTATGAAAATTATGTGTTGAAAAAATAATACTAATTTTCAGATGATAGATGGTGTCTGAAAGCATGTAGGGGTATTTGTAATACAGGAATGCCTTTTAGAGTGCTCTCTTTCAAACTTGATTGCACATTGGAATCAACAAGGACATTTAAAAAATAATACTGCTGCCTGGTTATCTCCCCAGAGATTCTGATTTAATTGGTCAGGAATTAAGGCTGACTATTAGATTTAAAAAAGACAATATCTTTTTAGATGGGTCTAATTTGCACCCAAGTTGAAAATTACTCTTTTGAGAGCCCAGGCCAGGGGCAAGCTTCTAGACACTGGGGAGCATTTCTGTAGCGTCTTCCAGTGTAGCTGCTTGACACTTGGAAATTAGAGATTGAATGGTGGTAATAACATGCACATTCTATTAAAGTCAATATCTCTGTGATAAGCTTAATATACTTTTATTGGAACTTAAGCAATATTTATAATATTTAGATGCCAACAATTTGAACAACTTCGTAATGAACTTTGGAAGAAAACATACATGCAACAATTGTGAGTTATGGGACTTTTTGTACATTATTAATGTGTGTAACAGAAAGATTTCTTTAATGGAAGCTATTTTAAATACATTTATACACCTTAAAGTGTGTTTCAAATTCTTAGGTAAATTGCTACAATTAGAACCATTATAATGCATGTTAAATTGAAGCCATTTGTAAAATTTTTAGAAAATTACTTAATAGTAATTTTGTGTGTGTGTAAATAAGATGTGAGCTGGTTTTCAGGCTTATCTGATTCTAAGAATTGTGGCTATGCATGTTTTCATTATGGAGCTTGTAAGATTTTATTTCACTTGTGCTTATAGACAATTCAAATTACCTGTAAGATATATTTAACTGTTACAAGTTATTCTCATTTAGGTATATTTTATATTCCCTGAGAAAAAATATTTTATTATCCAGCATTTTGTAATTCTGTAGAGACTTTGAAGAAATAAAATCATCACCTTATCAAATAAGGAATTAAGAATATTTTAATGAGTATATATTATTTATTGCCAAGTGCTAGGAAATAATTGTTACTATAAAATAAAGTTAATATCTGGGGCATTCATTTGGGTATTGAAACTTTATTGTTAAAATGTACATGTAGTGACTTTATAAATATAATATGCACACATAAAATAATTGAGAAGGTAGTAAAGAATATTGTTTAGTGCAGAGTCCTTAGTTATGGATAAACACTACATACAAAGAGGCGGAATTGCTGACTCAAAGAGTTTATGTTATTTTAATTTTAAAGGACATTACCAAGTCGTCATGCATAAAGTTTAAACTAACATTCCAACCCAACATACAGGCTCCAGCACAATTAACGCCCCTTTTTTATGAGCTAATAAGTTATACCAAATCTTTTATTAAAATATTGTAGCCATGTAATTCTGTAACATAACAATTCACACTCAAGCACCTTTTAGGTGACATTTTGGGTGAAATGCTCAAATTGCTGTCCTTCTAATATGAGACATTCACGTTATATCTGGCATTACTTCTGCTGTACCCTGTGTATGAGATTAACAGCCTCAAACACACTGATTAGTATAGACATTAATCTTATAAGTATAAATGATATTTTATTATACTTTTTATAGGCATGTCATAATCATAATGTGCTGAGCATTTTAAACATATTTCTAAGTTATTTTTTGTAAGTTTGTTATTTGCCAATTTTTTTGTAAGAGGATAATTTTATCACATTGATTTATATAAAGGCTTTGTACTTTTTCAAAAAGTATTTATAGTGGTGTGTGTGAGTGTGTGTGTGTGTGTATGTGTGTGTGCATGTATACTGTTGCAAATTTTTTTTCCTGGTTAATTGTTTGACTTTGGAATTATTTTGAGAAATGAAACATTTTAAGTGTTGTGTAATCAATGTTATCAATTATTTATATTTTATTTTTAAATTTTATATCCTGTTTAGAAAATCCTTCCTCATTCTGAGATTATGATTATAACAAATTCCATACTTTCATTTATTATTTTTGTAGTGGTATAAATTTTGAATGTTTTCCTCTTTTTCATTGAAATATAATACATGGCTAGTGAGACAGAGAAATACAGAGATACAGACAGAGATAGAGACAGAGATAGCTGATTAATAAATAGACAGAACTACCTAAATATTTATGTAACTGCAACCTAAATAAAGACAGAGAATGTAACCAGACTTTTAGCAGTTTTATATTTATATTCTAGAGCTGGGGAAAAATAATTACCACAAATTAAGTGGCTTCATACAAGAGAGATTTAAACTGTCACAGTTCAAGAGGCCAGAAGTACACAATCAAATGTCAACTGGGTTGATTTCTTCCTTTTGGGAAATTCATGGAGAAGCTCTCTCTCTCTTTTTTCATTTTCCTTTAAGAAGTACTGAATTGGTTGTATTCAACAGATATAAAATTAATAAAAATTTCTATTTCTTTGTTTAACATTTTGGTAGCTTGCGTATATTTGGAATTTGTCCATTTAAAGTAAATATCCAAATATTTAATCATAAATTTTATCATATTATCTTATTATCTCACTTTAGTGTATGTGGGTATGAAGCAGTGTCTTATTTTTCTTTCTCATCAAAGTACCAAATGTGGGCTTTGCAGAAGCTCCCTGTATTATGCTTGTTTTCCATCTCATTATTTTTTTCTGTATTCTTTATTCTTTCCTTCAGGCTTCTCTGGATTTAATTTACTATTTTTGGTCTAATTTGTAAATCATAAAATATGCTAAAATAAATTGCTTATGAACATAGTTTAGTTTATTTTATGTGTTTTTATATGTAATCTTTTCATTATTTTTCAGTCAAAATTATGTTTTTAGTTTTCATTGAATTTTTTTCTTTGACCATGGGTTATTTAGAGTATGACTTCTTAATTCTCAAATATTCAATATTTTGATTTGTTGTTTGTAATTAATTCTCTTAATTAACTTTCATATTTTACATTAGGGTTCAATCTTTGTGTTGCACAGTTCTAAGGGTTTTTATAAATGTATAATATTATTTATCCACCATTATGGTATAATACAGAATTATTTGCCATTCTAAAAATTTCCTGTACTTAATTAAGTTATTTCTCCTCCCCTCTTCCCAGCTGTCTGCATCCACCAATCTTTTTACTATCTTAAAAGTTTGGCTTTTTGAGAATGTCAAATAATTGGAATAATACAGATGTAGACTTTTCCGAGTGAGTAAGTTTTCTCTTATGTTATCTCTAGCAGTTTTATATTTTTGTGTTTAAACTTTAGGGCTATGATTCATTTTGAGTTCATTTTGTGAAAGGTGTAAGATCTATATGTAGATTCATTTTCACTGCATATAATTGGCCATTTTTTTAGAAACCAATTTTTGCAAAGACTATATTTTCTCCTTTGAATTCTCTGTGCTTTTTTGTAAAATTTAAGCTGTCCATATTTGTGTGGATTTATCTATTTACTCTTACAGTTAGGTCTATCAATTTTGCCTCTAATACTTGACACTCTCTTGTTGGGCACATAAACATTAAGGACTGTTACAACTTCTTGGAGAATGATTTTTTATCCTTATTTAATTCTTTTCTTTATCCCTGAAAAATTCTCTTACTCTGCAGTCCTTTCAGTCTAAAATTAATATAACTCCATATTTTTTTGGAGAAATGTTAGCATGGTATAGGAGGGCTGTCTGGAAAGTATCCAGCCATGTAATATAAAAAATAGAGTCATGTGTGGCTGGATTTTTTCCAGACAGCTCTTGTAGAATTGTTTATTCCTTTAACTATAATCTAACTGGATCTTTATATCTAAACAAGATTTTTTATGGACAACATACAGTTAGGTCTTTTTTTAAAAATTCAATCTCTTAGTGTTTTTTAAAATTAGTATATTTATATTTTTTTCCATTTCAATTAATTATTGATATAGTTGGATTAATATCTACCAACATATCTATTTTCTATTTGTTGCGCTTGTTCTTGGGTACTTTTTTAAGCTTTTCCTTATCTGCCTTCCTTTTTTTTTTTGAGCATTTTACATAATTTCATTTATTTTCTTAAGAGCATATAAATGACAGACATTTCTTTTGATTTTGAAGTGATAGTTTGGACATACATTTATACATAATTTTAATACACACTTACAACCAATCTGAATTCATTTTCAAAAAACACAGAACCACCTGATGAATAGTATAAGTACATTATAACAGAATGTCTCCAATTCCTCCAGACCTTCTGGTATAACACTGCTGTTACTCATTTTATTTATGCACAACCTGTAAACCTCCAATATATTATTGTTTTATTGTTTTGAAAAAAAGAGTTATCTATTATATTAAGGTAACAATAAGAAAAATAAAATATTGTATTTTACTTTGGTATTCCTTCTCTAATACTTTCTTATGTAAATCTGAGTTTCTGATCTATTATCAATTTCATCTTCTCTGTACTACTTTTAACATTTCTTAGAGGCAGGTTTAATGAAAAACAATTATCTCAGATTTTGTTTTACTGGGAAAGTATTTCTCTTTCAGTTCTGCAGAATAATTTCCCGATACAGAACAATGGGTTGGTGTCTTGTTTTCTTTTTACGTTTTAATAATTTCACTCCAATTCCTTTTTACCTTCATGGCTTCTGAGTAGTGTGATGTCACCCTAATCTTTGTGTCTCTGTAGGCAAGGTGTTTTGCCATTGGCTTTTTCAAACTTTTCTTTCTTTCATTTTCTGAAGTTTTTATATAATATACCTAGGTGTAGATTTTTAAAAATAAATATATTTATCTTGCTTGGTGTTCTCTGTTGTTCTTCGCTCTATGGTTTAGTGTTTGTCTTTAAATTAAAAAAAAAGAAAAGATCAGCCATTGCTACTTAAAATACATTTTTAGTTTCTTTCTTTCTTCTTCTGATTTTCTAATTATTTATATGTGGTTGGACAAGTAATTTTGTGAACTCATCCTACCAAAAATTCTACGTGCCTCATTGCTACATAACATTGTGTTCATCTTTGAAGTACTCTCCTTGGGAAGCTATGCACTGATGCCACCTTTCAAAGCAATTTTGGAATTATTTTTCTGGAATGGCTATCAGAGCTATTATCATACCCAAAATCTGACAATTAAATTTGCAAACTTGCTACTGTGCTTATGTTGGCAGCACTGTACAAACAACTTGGTAAGGAGTCATAGCCTTACCAATGAAGTATGTAACGATTTTTCTTGGATGAGTCCAAACTTGTATATTATATTTTTTCTATTAATCCCACAGTTCTTCAATATTCTGTTTCAACTTTTCATTTTACATTTCAGTTTGGGAATTTTCTTTTTTTTTTTTTTAAATCTGTGGGGGGTCGGGGGGTCGGTATGTGGTTAGTTCCCCGGCCTGGAATCGAACCCAGGCCACAGCGCTGACAGCGCCAGCGCCAAAGTCCTAAACCACTACACCACCAGGGAACTCCTACAGTTTGGGAATTTTCTATTCACATCTTTAAGCTCACTGAGTTTTTTCTATCAGCATGTCCAGTCTGCTAATGAGTCAATAGAAGACATTCCTCTTTTTCCACTAAAAGCATTAGCATATTCATTATATTAATAGTTATTTTATATACCTTGTCTAATAATTCCATACTGTCTGTCATATAAGGTTCTTGATGTTTGCATTTTCTTTTTGGACTATTATTTTTACCTCAGTATGTCTTTTAATTTTTTTGTTGGAAACCAGATATAATGTACTGAGTAATAAGAAAGGAGATAGACATTTAGTGTGAGTTTTTTTGCTTTAATTGAGTTATAATTGACATACAATATTATATTAGTTTTAGGTGTGGAAAATAATGATTTCATATTTGTAGATATTGTAAAATGATCAACAGCTTAAGTCTAGTTAACTTTTGTCAACATTCAGTTACAGAACGTTTTTTGTGATAAGAACTTTTAAGATCTACTCTCAGCAACTTTCAGTAATGCAATACACTATTATTAACTATAGTCACCAAATGTATATTATATCCACGTGACATTTATTTCATAACTGAAAGTTAGTACTTTTGATTCTCTGTATTATTTAATTTTACAATTATTATCTTACTGTTTACTTTCTGTGTATGCCCATTTTGTTTTTATTACTTTTTTGAATTGATTGTAATTTTTAAATAAACTTTCTCTTCTTACTTGCTTTAGTACAATCCAGAGATTATAATAGGCATCCTTGACTTACCACAGTGTAATGTAAATTTAAACACATTAATACATATTTATACATTTACCTTCCTTCTGACTTCTGCAAGGTTGCTACGTACTTACTTTAATATTTATAAAATTCAATACATGATTTTAAAAGTTATATACATATTAATATTTAGTTGAATATACATACATTTACCCTTTACATACAAAACTGACCTTCACTTTTTCAGTTTCTTTATAGCCAAAATGGAATTCATTTGTATTCTACCAGTGACAAAAGTACATTTTTTTTGTTTGCCTAACATTATTTTTAAACCTTTTTACCTAAAGTTATTTTCATTTATTTACAGAATTCAACACATTCAAGAAACTATTCAATTGTTTTCCTACTTCCATTGGTTTGGTTAAACTGTTTAATATTGTACATTTAATAATTTTAGTTTAATCTGCGATTTCAAAATTTTTGATGAAAACTTTTTCAGAAGATTGGTCAGTTTTTATATTTTGTTTTATTTTATTTATCCTCCACTGCTTTGATTTGCCTTAGTTATATTAGCTCTTTTACCTCATATCATAAATTAACTTCTTTATATACTTAAATATTTTTCTGGATTTTCTTTAATTTTCCATTAATTTACTCTCCATTCATTCACTGACTTTATGTGTCAATATAATAAATTTAAAGTTTCTATGGTTAATCCTCAAAGTAGTATTCTTTTAAAATCACTTTTAGGTTATTCTTTCACAGTCTCTGTAATATGTGAATTTTGTTGGTATTCTTAATGAAAAAATGTTTTTCATATTTCCTAACATTTTGAATTTGTTACTAATTAAATATATCACATAAGATTTAAAACAAAGCATCTTATAATTTTTTATAGCTTCCCTTTACTTAGCAACATCCAGATGGGGACTTGTATCTTTCACCAATCTTGCCTGTTTATTATTAAAGCTTAAGCTGTAATTTACCTCATCAATTCATTTCTCAATTCTTTGGATAATTCTTCCCCATCCATATGAGTTAGATGCCATATATTCTACATCTTATGTTTTATTTTGTTGTTTCTGATGTTGTTGCCATTGTTGCCTGCTTGGTTGATTGCTGGGCAGCTGTCTCTTTTTTTGCAGAGCATAGCATACAATAAATAGTGCTTGAGCAAAAGAGCACTGGAGTATTTTTTAAATATTCAAAGTTTGAAAAATGTTTCATTGTATAATTACCCTTGATGGATAGTTTTCTATATATACCACTCTGACTAAACATTATTTTTCCCTCAGTATTTTAAAATATTTCTCATTTGTAACATTTTCTTTTTACTGTTCTTTGTATAGATATTTTTCAGTGTTTTTTTGAGTATAATCCATTACTCCTTTCTTAGTCATGGGACACGTCACCAAGGCCATTTGTTCTTGGTTCATCCTCTCCAGAAAGCAAACCCCCAATCTCCTGCTGCAGTAAGAGGCGTTTATATGACTTTGGGGAGATAGAGACAGAATCTTGGTGCCTAATAGCTTCATAAAATCACTTTAACCAATTCTCTTCTCTCTGCCCAACTCCATGCTTTGATTTCAGCAATACCTTGTTTTCAGAGCCTGACTTCATTACATTAACCAGCTTGGTTCTTGTTGGCATTGTCGCTTCAGGTTTTTATGTTGCAGTCACTAATTTTATGCCTTTTGCATTATTAACTATTATATTAGAAGGAATTGTTTTAAAACCAGATAGATATTTACCAGCATTGTATATTGTATACTTGTAGCAAAAAAAAAAGCCATAATTACAGAGTTTTAGTTTTTGTTTGATGTTTTCCTTTACTTTATAAATACCTCTTCCTCATTTTTCAGGCCTCCATTCACATGTCACATTTTCAGTGAAGTCTTGCCTGACCACGTCACCAACCCCTTCAACTGATATTATACTGTGCTTTTACACTGATTTTCTAGAACATATCTAAAATAATTTATTGTATTTCACTCATTTAATTAATTTCATGTCTTATTCAACAGTATACGCCAAACAATTTGAAAAGTGACTACTGGAAGGTACACAGTAAGTGTGCCATAGCATAAATAATTAATGAATGAAAGACTGCATGAATAAATGACATTTTGTGTATTGAGGATTTTTGTTACTAAAAAGATGTAATGAAAGAATAGCTTATCTGCACAGTTCACATTACTTGTGTGTACATTGGCATTGGTTAGGCACCTAACAAAATGTTGATTTAATAGAGATGAGAATTTCAATTGTTACTCCCAATGGAGTTTTTTATATTATACACCATTTTTCTAGTAAACAAAGCCCATATGTATCAGAGATTGTGGTGTGGGTTCAGAGCATTAACTGTAAGCATATGTCATACTGATCCTTTAAATTATTTTCAAAACACCTCATCTGAGTTTCAGGTAGTAAATACTTCCTATTTCAATTAGTAAATATAAGATCCTGGAATATAATCTTGTTACTTTAGTTTTTAATGTTTGCTAGTTTTTTACTATTCTAGGACAACATGAGTGCTCTGCTGTATGAGCCCAAAAGTATAATTTGTTCTTAGATGACCTTTTGCTTCTCTTTAGAAGAACCACTGTCCTGTTGTTTCACTATTTGTGAACTTTTACATATTACTGTATGTGTGTTATTTAAAAATACACCAAAAGAGAGGTCCCTCTAAAGATTAGAAAAGAAAAATTGAAAGCTTTAAAGCATCAGCGTAAAATGCATATTTCATGTCATGGTGGTAAGTGCTGCATTATATTAACAATTTAGCTATAGGATCAGTGACTTTTCTGTCCTTTATTGAATTTCTAATATCCTAAGAAAGTTACTAATATGATAAAAGTCTTAAAGTATTACTGACTTTCTATCATGTTCTTGAAGTGAATTTTTATAGTATTAGTAAAAGAGTTTCAGAATACCATATAAACTGACCAAAATGATAATAAAAAAGCTAAAAAAAATCAATAATACAGTTTATTCCACTGATCTATGTGAAGCATTTAATATTTCGTGTTCAGATCTTTCTCTTTTAGTGGCGCCTGGTCATTGATAAGAGTAAAAGTTGCAAAATCCTAACTTCCTCTGAAACAACATTTAGTTTTCAATAGATGGTCTAGCTAAAAACAGACTCTGAAAATTGCTGGTAGTATTATTTACAGAAAAAAATGATAACAACATACTTCCAACACAATAAA
The DNA here is from genome assembly GCA_004026885.1 of Lyroderma lyra. Lineage (NCBI taxonomy): Eukaryota > Metazoa > Chordata > Mammalia > Chiroptera > Megadermatidae > Lyroderma > Lyroderma lyra. The sequence goes on from PVJL010013224.1 coordinate 31,839, forward strand.
TGACACTGTCAACTTTACAAAACCTCCAGCAAAAACAAAGTCCAGTGAGTGAATCACCCTCTAAAGTTATTAATTTTTTTTGTTTTTGTTTTGTTTTAAGTCGTGTACATATGGAATGTTTCAATGTGATAGACAGAATGTCATGTCTTAAGGGAGTTAATTTTTTTTTTCTGTAAACATCATATTGAATATGAACACTAAGAAAAAATAGAAAAAAATGTTTATTTCTTTCAGTCCTAGAGAGGCAATATAATTGATTTTTAAAATTACTTACATTTTTCAGTAATAGTTGACACTCAATATTATTTTATATTAGTTTCAGGTGTGTAGCATAGTGGTTAGACATTTATATGATTTAGGCAATGATCCCCCAATTAGTCTAGTACCCACCTGGCACTATACATAGTTGTTTCAACATTGTTGGGGAGCTAGGTGAAAAAGGTGAAAGAATTAAGAAATACAAATTGGTAGTTACAAGATAGTCACAGGGATGTAAATACAGAGTAGAGAATATAGTCAAAACAATTGTTAGTTTTTTACCACACACTCAATTTTACCAATGTAAATTCATTACAGTTATTTGCAATTGAAATACAATATAAACTGTTAACAAAAGTACATTTAAAAATATATGTATATATTTAAACTAATTTGATAGGTTCATTTTTCTTTAGCAGTAATTTTGTATTATTTGAAGAAAATGAAATTCTTAATATTTGATTGCTTATTGAGGATTTTTATACCCTCTTGCAAAATAGCTACTTTGGGTTACTTAGTGATTAGTGCTTCATGACCAAATATCTTTCTTGTATATTCCATGTCTAATTAACTGTCAAAATGTAGTTTAGAAGATAAAATTTAAAAAGAGTTAAGCATTAGAACATTTGGTTTCATAAATTTGGAAAAAAAACACAAACATTATTAATTCTTTCATATTGTTTTCTGTATTAGATCACAAAGTGACAATTGGTAATATTAGTAACATAACTTACAATAGCTATTTTTCTTTAATCCCTTGTTTATTTCATGTTTCTTTCCCATGAGCTATAAATCATCAGATTGATTTTTTAGATTTTCTATGAAATTGATTCTTAATTATATGTATTCATGATCTGTGTTTATTCTCTTTGTATTGTATATTCTTTATTTTAAAATGTATATTAATACTTCATGATTTACCACAACTTTTTAGTGTTTACTTGTTTGTATGTAATTAAGATAATAAGGGCAGTGAAAACCCCCAGAATGTGTATTATAGCACATCTTGACTCAAAGACTTACACATAATTCCACTCTAACCATTTCTATGTTCCCAACCCTTCTTCATATAGTGCTCCCTATGTGCCTCTAATCATAATGCTATGTATACTTGTGTTTTTTTGCTAGAGTGACTGTAAGCCACATGTAGACCAAGAAGACATTTACATCATAACCCAAAGTGACCTAAGA
>PVJL010013225.1:0-33260 GCA_004026885.1 Lyroderma lyra
ATCCAAAATAATAACTCCTATACTTCAGGGATTTTAAAGAGAGGTTTAAACCAGATCAAACTAACTATACTGCCTGCTTTGCTAGACATTTTGGCTGAAAGAGGTAAGCATCTCCTTTGAGAAATGGTACCCAATATGGAATTAATTGTTCCTTATGCTGCTGTTGGGAAGCCAGTGATATCATTCCTTAAGGAATCCTGCCATTCAACAAATTCATTTTTATTCCAGAACAATTTTGTGCAGAAATGTAAAATGAGATTCCCACAACTGAATATATTGATTCACCAATATAACAATATAATAACATAGCTTTCAAAATAGCCTCACAGACTCAGAAAAAAATATATATTTTAGCTTCTAGGAATTCTGTAGGTGCTGAAAATAATCATCGCTTTATGACTTTGTTCAAAACCCTCTTGGTTAGGAGGGGATAATTTTTTTAAAGGCCAAAATACTGTATCTAATCATGTAAGTGGAATTAACCTCTTAGGTTGTTCCCAGGAGTGCTAGAAACTTTGCAAGACAGTGCTTAGGAGAAATGATGGAGTATTAACAAAAATGAGGAGGACCAGGTAGTTTTTATTCTACTGGACTATATTATCATTTTGTATAACAATACACGAGGCTTTATCTATGAGTGCTTTCTAAACAGATCTGAGCACTGTTGAGATAATTTCACTGCTTTTTGGTTTATGATTACATGAAAAGCACTTTATTTGTTTTCATCCTTCACTGACTTAAATTTAGGTTGTCCTAGATTTGAAGCTAATAGAGAAAAAACTTGCTCATTAAATGTGTTTATCTGATTGCCTCAAGCTTCAACTTTTATGGTAAAGTGTAGCATTGCAGACCACACACAACCATGCAAGCACTCTGTCACAGCTGTGACACAGACACGTGGTCATTTCTATCACAGGGAAATCAGGAGGAACAACTGTATGTTCATCAGTGCAACTGAAAGACTTCAGTCAAGTCAACAGCGTTGGGTATTGATTGGTCTCAGCCTCCATCTCTCATCATCGTTTTTCTCCCCAGCCCTCCTCCCCTCAGAGGCTTGGCTCAAGGACAGGGTCCCTCTCCCAGCATCCCACCTCCAGGAACCCACCCCACTGCTCCATCAGGCTCTTCTCAGGGACACGCCTTTCTCTTTCTATCTGGCTCTTACTCTTAGTTTTACCCTAATGACTTCAAACTTTCTGTAATTTTTAGAATGCCCTTACTTTATACAGTTACTCCTAGCATCAGACCTTGCAAATGAAACATGCTCCTGCTTATTTCTGAGGATTTGTTGTTGTTGTCGTTGTCATTGTCAACTCAGACCAACTCAGACCCCAGGCTCTCAGCTTTCTTTGAAGGGAAGGGAAGGGTACCTGGATCGCTTAGATCACTCTTGTTTGGATGCCTCAAGTTTGTGTTTCACAGCAGAGAAAAAGGATTTTGTATCAGGACTCTCTCTCCTTATTTGTGATTGATTCCTTTTCACTTTAGAATATTACAATCAATCTCTTTAGTAATGATTTTGTAAAAACAGTTAATTCTTACTAATAAGTGGCCTGTAATTTATTGTTGTTATTTTTATAAAGTCACAAGCCCCCTGAGCAGTGTTTAACAGTATTTTTCAAGTAGTATCAATAAGATTTTATGGAAGTTATACTAGGGTATAGATACTGTGGAAATATGTTCAAGAATTGTTGCGTTAAACTAAATTACTAGGTTTACTTCAGATTTTGGGAATTTTTATTTTTTTGCTTTGCTAATACATTTGATAAATCTATTCAAGGTGATAGAGAATATAGTAATTCCCTAAGTTATTTAAACCAGAAAGTATTTTCCAACTAACATAAAAATAATTTTAAAAATAATATCTTAGAGGTCCTAATAATGTAACTATACCCCCTTTAAAAATAATACATTTACTGGAATTCCCTCATTAAATGATCACATAAAAATCAGAGTTCTGTGAAAAATCAGTTTACAACCCTAACAAGGGTACGATTGCATCCAGATGTCAGTAACACTACCATTTCTCATCAAGTAATAGCAGTTCAAGATAATCAGCAGACACTGAACGACAGTTTGACAAAAATTTCAACATTAAATCTGTTAAATTGAATGAATCAAGTGGAAAGGGAAACACTGTTTACTTACCATTTGGTTGTTCTGCTATCTTTTAAAAGTAACCTCTTTTAAAAGCACTGATATTACTATGGTGGTGGTGAATGTGTAGAAAGAACTGTGGGCTTAGCATAAAAGATAACTTCAAATATCATCTCTGACCTTTGTCAGCTGTGACATTGGTCCAGTAGAGTTTCCATTTCTTCCTTCAAAGGAAAAAAACAGTAATACAATTCAGTGCTGTCAGTTGTCATTATGGAGAATCACAATAGATCAGGCCCCATGCTAGGTTCCAGGAATATACAGGAATAAATCCCCAACGTGTGCAGCAATCCAGTCTCTTATTCATAATATAAAATGATGGGCAAAATAGATGTATGCACCAAAATACAAATGCAGCAGGAAGGCGAATACCTCTAGGGTTGGGAGTGAGGAAGACTTTACAGGCAAGGCCTTGCGGTGGCGTTGAGAAGCTGATGTTCTCTAGTTAGGGTAAGGGCATCAGAACTGGAGTAGCTGGGGCAGAAGGAAGAACCTTGGAGCAGGTGGTAACATGAAAGAGCATGGCAAGTTTTTGAAACCATAATTTTTCTTTTGCTGCTAAAGAGTAAAGAAAATATGAAGAGAAATGCGTCTAGAAAGATAGGCAGAGGCTGGATCATGAAAATCTCATATGCTAAGCTAAGAAACTTGGGCTTATTTTCCACAGGCTACAGTCAGCTTGTCCAACTTGTGGTCCACATTCTGCATGTGGTCCAGGACGGCTTTGAATGTGGCTCAACACAAATTTGTAAACTTCCTTAAAACATTATGAGATTTTTATTTTATTTTATTTTTTAGCTCATCAGCTGTTGTTAGTGTTAGTGTATTTTATGTGTGGCCCAAGAAAATTCTTCTTCTTCGAACGTGACCCAGGGAAGCCAAAAGATTGGACACCCCTGGGCTACAGGAAAGTTTACAGGGTTTATATCAGTGTGGTGATCTGAACCTGCACGTGCTTTGAACAGACTGTGCTGCTCAGAGCTGGCAAGAGGTGATTATCTGTTCTACTTCCTCATAATTTTGTTTGGAGGATGTTTCTTTATAATGCATTCTGTCCTACAAAAGCAAGGTATTTATAGGATTCTCCACCTCAAGATAATGCTTTAACATGTTTTAAGATATTAAAACGCTCTCTACATTTAACATTATTTTTTAGTTTCTGCCATGAGAGGAGGGCTCTTTTAGATTGTTTATCCTGCACTAGAATTCAAGACAAATGTCAAAGTCACATAGCTAGTTTTGGAGTAGACCTCATTTGAAGATTTTAAAAAGCCGAGAGTCAGCAAGATAGAAAGGATCCAGGTACATGATCCTCAATTATCGACAATAGAAACTGCTCAGCATCTGGAGACCTGAAGACATAAGGAATATTGCAGGCCCCTGCCATGGGGGCAAGTCACTGGTCCCATGGAAAGCTGAACTTGGGTGAAGTCTCTCCCTTCGAGAAAAATTGAATCTCACAGTCCCAGCTTCTGGGTAATGTTTGAATAATCCTGCTTATTTCCCTATGGCTACCTTATTGATGATTTAGGTGCTGTGTTATACAATGAAGGAAATTATTGATCTGAGAGCTGGAGCATTTCAGAGCTGTTCAGTGTAATGTCCTTAAGTCCCTGTAGCCCCAATCATATGCAATGATATCTCCCAACCACCCCTCCACCCCCAGTCCCCACCGCTCTGGGTTTGAGATCCTAGAAGGCTGGGAAACACTAAATTAAACATTGAATTGTAGACTGACATTGAAAATTGCTGAATTTCATGACAATAGATTGTATTCTGATTTAATGAAGTACCATACTGTATGGTTTAGATAATTAGACCACAGCAAGTAGCCCAATGTACAATGAAGTTCTAACAACAGTACTTCTAATAAAAGCTAGGATTTCATAAGTGATGTTGGTATGTTGGTGTGGATTTGAAGGCTTTGGGAAATATTTAATGAGGGAAAATTTGAGACATCTTGAAAGAAGTGAAAGATTTTCAATACACAAAGAAAAGGATGGGTGCATTCTGAATGTGTGAGCAGAAGAGAAAATTGTAACAGTAACAGCACAGATGCAGGGCTGGGAATGAGCCTGATAGCAGTGTGCAGGCTATAGTGTTGGGATAAGTCAATGAGAAGTCTCACATCACTAAGCAGAGTTTGTTATGAGAACTAAGGACCAGGATTACTAACTGGTCAAGTCCCATATACTAAGTGGGAAAAAGTCTTCAAGGGGTAAAATGAACTTGATGTTTAGCAATGTGCCTAAGTTAAAGGACAAAATACTACTGAACTCTATTACTTATAACCCATATTATTAGTAGTAGGTTCAAGGGCAACATTCTCAAAAAAGCATTTAATAACTTAATATTTTAAGTTTATGACAAATTCCCAAATCATTTTGTTCAATATTGTGTTTACAAAGAATATATGTAGTTGTACTGCTACTATTAACAAGACAGCTGAAAATCTAGATTTTTTTACCATCTAGAAATATAGCAGAATTGTAATATATTTAATATTTTTTCTTAAAGTAAAATTTCAGAGAACTGTGTCAGGTTTAATTATGAGTATATGAAAACACCTATCTAATGAGAATAAAGGAAGAATCCAGGAAACAGAAAAGTGAGACAAGTAGAGCAATAGTGGGTTGCCATTCCTTGAATCTTCATGAAGAGACAAAAGAGATGAACATAATCAGTTAGCGTGTTTGAAGATTAAATTCTGCCCACGCTCTGCATCACAGAGCCCTCAAACTTCCCCCGGTGGTCTGGGTGCTAACCCAGGCTTCTCAGGGAGGCAGTGGGGATAAAGAGAAAAACAATATTACTTGTTTAACAAGTGATTTTAGTAGCTGTAAATGGATAATAATAATTTCCAGATCTCAAAGGATCAGAAGAGTGCTCATGAGAATAGAATACTATTTTCCTATGCCAGCTCCTTTTTTAGCAGCAACTCACACTGACTTTTATTTTTATCTCCACTTATATTCCTAAGTTAAATATAGCATGCAAAAAAATATAAGGATTTTATGGTGGATGCTGTGAACTAGAGAAAGCTGTGAAACCGATGACTATTAGCTTACCTTGTTCTGTTTACTATTATTTAATTATTTCACTTTAAAAGTCTGCAGTGAGGTTTGACAGTGAGCTAGGAAACGTATAAAGTCACCGAAGGGAGTATATACACATAGACGACGGGAAGCACATTGCCATAGTCAAACAACTGAGATTCAGTCCCAGAAACGTCATTGCTGATTAAGATTCTGTGTTTTATTTTAAAATAACCTATAAATGGGCTGAATATTCTGTTCACCTAATTCTCAAATCCACTTTATTCTAGCCCACCCTTCTGTCTGTTCCAGATGTATGGACTACATCAACCGTCTCCTCGTCAGGTACAAGGGCAGGCTGACAAATTTTGCCTCCACTGTAACAATTTTTGTTCCATTAGACGTTATCTGGATACAACCAGTTCTGTGCAGTCACACGGTGTCTCCCCTCCATCGTTCCTGACCTTGCACACACAGATGCTGACATTTTCACCCAGTGCATGTCAAAATGAAAGAGTGTTCAGACGTTGGGTTCAAAGAGTGTGCTTTATTGACTTCTTAACAGCGGAAAGAGTTCCTCCAATTGGGATTCACAGATGACCGCAGCCGCTTACGGTGACCGGTGTGTAGAGGTACAGTAAGATGCTGGGTGAGGCACTTCACCTGGGATAAAGAGGTGAACTCTGCAGTGAGGAAATAGTTTCAAAAACAAAACCCAATTTTTTTTAAAGGACGAATTTTAAAGTCTAGTACAGCATTGGCAGAAGTATATTGAAGTGTGTGGTGATTTTGTAGAAAAACAATTATGTGGCCTTCAAAATAAATGATGCAGGTATATTTCTTATTTTTTTATTTTGTTAAAATAACTTTTCCTGTTAGTTTTCTATTTAAGTGGAAGCAAAATGTATCAGCCCACCCTCTTACTTTCAGTTTGACTCTGGCCAATGAAAATCACAAGCATAAATTTGGAAGGTAGGAAAAGAGCAAGTTCAAAAAGAAACCACAGCGGGCTCCCTGGAGGTGTAGTGGCTCAGCTTCGGCGCTCTCACCACCATCCTGGGTTGGATTCCTGGCCAGGAAACCAACCAAAAAACAAAACAAAACAAAACCAAGGCCCTTCCTTCCAGGCCTTGTGTTGGAAGTAGCTGCATTTCTCTGCCAAAGTCAGGAAACCCAGTTTTGATTGCTCACGTATTTAAGAAGCACATGGATGATGTCATTACCAGGTGGGGAATAAGAAAAGTGTTAATCCGTATAATAAGTGGCATAGTGATTATTTAGATTATCACAGGTAGTAGCATGGTGGGATGTACAACATCAATAAGGCATTGGTAGATCAATTGACAGGGGTACTTAGTCATTATTGTGACAATGGTGATGAAACTTACAGACTGTGGCAATGCATGACAGCTTCTGATGGCCCTAGAGAGCATACAGGGGAAAAATAAACTGATAACCTTAATGCTCAATTCAAAACATGGGTGGGGAAACAAAAACCTCTATGCTATGTTTGAAAAAGTTCTTTATGTCCTGTAACTCAAGGAGAGATATGGGTGAGGTCCAAGTTCACAGTCTTGACTACAGGCGTGTAATTCCAGCACCAATCACGTGAAGAGCAATGCCACGTCTCTCATGGTAAGATAAAAACAGTACTGGGAAAGAAATGGGAGCCTAATATGTAGGACAGGAGCAGAAGAATATACGTAGAGAAGTCTGAGAATATTAAACTCCAAAATTCTTAATTGTTGAAGCAGCGTATGCCCTGCTTTTCCTACCTGGGAAAACCAGACTTCCGCCTGATGAAAACCTTAACAGTTTTGCAACTATCTCACAAAGGGATGGTGTTCCTTCTCAGGACCTCATTATGCTCAGGCCTGTAATGAGGGTTAGAGATAGTTTAACACAACCCAGATGGAGAAGTACAAGGGTTGAGAAGCCGATCGCATATGAACTGATTTATAGAAATAGACACTGCCTTGTCTTTATTGCATACAACATTTCTGCTGATGCCACCATTCCCTGACTTACAAAATTTGTTTTCTATTTCCATTGAAAAGTTTTATGCTGATACAACACTGTTTCTGATCAGAGAACTCATTTTATGGCAAAAAAAGTGCATAAAGGGTTCATACCCATGAAATAAAGACTGGCATGTGCTATCACCCAAAAGCAGGTACTAGATAGAGTAGGGAAATGACTTAGTGAATGTGCACTTAAAAACCCAGCTGGCAGACCACACCTTGTACAGTTGGGGATCTATCCTATAAAATGTAATATATTCCTTAAATTGACACTCAATATAGAGTACTGCCTCTCCCATACACAATAGTATATTTCACTTAATTGCTTTCTAAAAAGAACTTACCATTCCATTTGACTTTGGGCTTAGTTGCTTTATAAGGCTTTCAGTAAAAGGAAGGAATTATTTTTACTATGGACCATAGCCATTGTTTCATTAATTTCAAAGTTGATACTTCTCATTGGCAATTGTGGTTCTTCATTCACTGAACCAATAAGCTGAGAAGGAAGTCAATGGGCAAGGAAACTTCTTTGAATTACTAAGAGTAAATTGGATTCAATTTATGCAATAGGTGCAAGGTGACAATATCTAGAATAAGAGTATTCATTGGAATTCCTCCTAGGACTCTCTTGACATGTAATTTTTCTCAATAGACAATTACGGTGATCCTATTAAGTCAAGAGCAGCAAAGACTCAGATCATATAGCAGACCTACGCAGACTTCTTCAGGGCCAGACCTACCTGTAATATTTTCCAAGTGTTGCAGTCCACTAGCTATTTGTTTTTGCTTGCTCAAGTACATGCAGCTACCTCTATTGTGAATAGGCAGTTCTCACCTCCATTGGCTGTATGTAAGCTTGTGAAAAATGTGTTTCTTGTAGCTAGGCCCTGGCATAATGTGGTATCTACTGTGATACTTTTTTTAATTCAAGCAGTCACCCCATAATTGCTTGGCCATCCACCAGTGGACCATGATTGACGTCTTGCCCAGCCCTGTCATACAGGAATAAAATATCGGGTCATTCCAATTTGTCAAGCTATGGTACTAAGAAGTAGAGCATAAAAAGAACATGAAACAGGTATGGAAGAATGAAGCTTTGCTTGTTAAAGAAGGATTTTTTGACTATTTACAAAAGGTGGGGCCTATATCTGCTATATATTATGTTAATTAGTTCCTTCTCCTACTTATTTTTGGTCACTGTGTTAGATCTCTGGTGTGATTTTGGATGAATTGACTTGACCCTGTTAAGATATGTTAGCTGATAAGACCTTCCATACCCCCTGAGTTGGGGACGGACACTTGGGGGTGGGGGGAATGAACAATAAGGGTGAATGCTGAGGGACAAAAGCAACAGAATTTCTTCTGTTCTTCCATATCCACTCTCCACATTTGGTGCCACATTCTGCATCTTAAAATGCAGACCTTTCCAAATGGATCATTATGTTACTTTATTCTCTGGCTTCTGGTTGGGTTGGGTTTATGAGGGTCATTAGGAGATCAGAGAGTTGGGATAGTGAAGGATGTTCCTTTCCCCATCTTTTTCATGATAAAACTACATTAGTCATAGATGCACTTATCTGCCCAAGGTCTCAACTCCTGTCCAACAGCACTGCCCACAGCTGCAGCTTCTCTCTCTGAGTGCTTCTCACTGTTCCCTTTTCTTAACCACTCAGAGGCAGGGTAGTACTAGCTCCCTGCTGGCCCCAGGGTACTTGACCATCCTTGGTTGATTTTCCTGAACCCTACCGGCTTGTTTTATAAATTGTTTCTTCATTCAATTTGTCTCAACGATCTTCACTTGAATGTATCATGTTGCTTATTGGAACAGCTAATTATTTTATTTTTATTGTAAGATACATGTTTATAAAGAAGCAATTGCCTTTAGCTAATATTCCCAATGTTAGGAATTTCTGCATGGTTCTTTTATATTAATGTAGTAAAATAGAGCAATTTCAATTAGGTCAGATTAAGCTAATTATCAAGGTTGGTAGGTAAAATTAATCTCCTTTGGCAACGATAGTTTACAATGTTAAGTGAAAAGTTTCCTTCAGTAAACATTTATACAAATGTGGTTTTTCCATAACAAACATATTTCAGATTAAGGTTACCAGTCAGTAAGACTTGAAACTAGTAAGACAAATTATGTTAGTGGTAAAAAATAGGTTGTCACTTTGATTTTCAAACAGGGTTAGAAAGCCAACATTGTGATAGTAAAGTAAACAGTAAGTACATATTTAATTTAAATTTTATCATATTAGGTATGTAAGTATTTGCTAACCTCTTCTTTCTAGCAACATGCAACGGCTAGCTAAGTGTTTGTCTTATCAATGCTCTTAAGCCTATATATTCTCATTCCTTGTTCAACTTTTCATTAATGTTCATGACCTGTAATCTGTTTCATTTCATTTTATCACCAAGATATAGATTAAACAATACTGGGCTGATAATTTTATGTTTCAACTATTTCTATGTAAGCATGGGTGAATTACCAGTTTGGTTTTAGTAATATCTATAAAGTGATAACAATAAAATCTATCTTGATTCAGACAAAGGATATTTCTTTTATATACATAAGAGTACTTTGACCCAAATTAATCTACATACTCAATGCTATCCCTATGAAAATTCCAATGGCATTTTGAATAAACAATCCAAAAATTTGTGTGGAATAACAAAATACCCTTAATAGACAAAGCAAGCTTGAGAAAGAAGAACAAAGTTGGAGGCACCATAGTTCTTATTTTCAAACTGTATTACAAAGCTATAGTAATCAAAACAGTATGGTATTGGCATAAAAAACAGACATATTGATCACTGGAACAGAATATAGAGCCCTGAAATAAACTCACAATTAAATGATCGATTAATATATGACAATGGAGCCAGAAATATATCATGTGGAAAGGACAGTCTCTTCAATAAATGGTGTCGGGAAAACTGGACAGACCCACAGAAGAAACTGGTCCACTGTCTCACACCATACACAAAGATTAACTCAAAACATATTAAAGACTTAAATGTAAAACCAAAACCATAAAACGCCTACAAGAAAGCTGGGTTGACATGGGTTTTGATGATGGTTTTTAAAATTTGACACAAATATGTCAAACAGAGAAAGACAAATGCCATATGATCTCACTTATATGTGGACTCTAAACAAAACAAAACAAACAAAAACCAAGCTCATGGACACAGAGAAAAACTTGAGGTGACCAGAGATGGAGGGTAAGAGGTGGGCAAAATAGGTGAAGGGAGTCAAAGGAACAAACACCCAGTTATAAAAAAATAAGTCAATGAAATGTAATGTACAGTATGGAGACTATACTTAATAATACTCTATTTCATATGTAAAAGTTGCTAAGAGATAAATCTTAAAAATTCTCATCACAAAAATTTTTTTTCATAACTATATATGGTGACAAATGGACTATAATAGACTTATTGTGGTGATCCTTCAGCAGTATGTACAAATATTGGATTAAGTTGTACGCTTGAAACTAATAAAATGTTATGTCAATTATCCCTCAATTAAAAAGATAGTACTTTGGAAATATACAAACAATAGTTTAATAATAGAAAAAGTCTATATTTCAGGTGAAAAAGAAACAGGATTAAAATTTTAGAAATCCTATGTATTAACACCTTTTTTATGTTGAACAATTTATTTCATTTCTCTTCAACTCATTCCTCCTTTGCAAAAAAAACAAAAATAATAACAATAATAATAAGATGAATAATGCCTTCCTCATGGGGTTCAATGTTATAGCAGTTAAATGAGATTATGAGTAACAATATTCAGTGTAGCTCTTTGTACATCACAGATACACCAGTAATGAATCCCCACTCTCTGATAGCTCAGGGAGATATTGTCACCCTTCTCTGTGTTACTTTATTGTGAGGTCAGAGAAAAATTCCACTGGACAAAGTTAAACAAAAAGGAAAACTTACTCAAGGCTATTACAATAGGGAAAGAGATTGAACTCGACACCTCTGAAACCTTAATACAAGATGGGAGACTTGTAAGCACTGGAGCAAACGAATGCAAAATTACTGAGAATATTGGGAGGGGGAGATTGATCGATGGGATCTGTGGACTACATTGAGTTATTCCTCAGATTAGAAATGTTTTATTTCATAATTAAGCATCAACATTTGCTAAGTGGTGCCCATTGAAGTTAGGTTCTTGCCCTCCACAGAAACTGGCAGGTAATGTGTTACCTTTCTTGATGATTACATTTCAAAAAGACAGCTCCCAGCTCAGAGAGAAAGTCACTCCTGGAGGCTGGAAGAAGGTTTATCTGAATTTCAAAATGACAGAGCAAAGAAATTTGTAATTACACGTTTTCTAAAGTAACTGCCTCTAAGGAAAGGGAGGTCTGGGGCCTAGAGTCTGAAAGAAAAATTAAGCTGAGGGGAACATTAAGGCCTTCTGGGTCAATGGCACTAAGGTTCCATACTTAGATTTCTTTCTTTCTTTCTTTCTTTTTTTTTTTTTTTTTTTTTGGCTTTTTGGTACGTGGGTAGCTCCCTGACTGGGAAATGAACCCAGGCCGCAGCGCTGACAGCACCAGCGCCGAAGCCTTAAGCCACTACACCACCAGGGAACTCCCTAGATTTCTTTCTAAAGTTGGCCTTACATTAATGGAAAGCAGTGTTGTTTTTAGATAAACCTTTGTGAAAGGCTTTGGAGAGAATTAGGTCTGAAGAGGGCTTTATATAAATGAGAGTTTACTAGAAAGAAGGGGCAAAGGCATTTACAAACAGAGAAAACAGTGCATGAACTCTCAGGCACCAAGACCCTGGTATGTGGGTGACGGGAGGTTGGTGTGTTGGGTTTTGTTTTGCTTTCTTCCTAACCTGTACATGTGTGTGATGAAGCCACCAACAGAAGTGGTTTGTGAATCTATAGAGCACAGGCCCTGGGATATAGGTGATAGACAAGAAATTTGTATTTCCCTTTCTACTAGTCTCTCCTTCCTCTTGTTGGTCAAGAAGCCTCATCCTTTCCTCTCTTTTCTTCCATGACTTCTCTCATTTCATTTTACTTATTTATTTTTTTTCCCAGAGGTAGGAAAAAATACTTTTGCTAGATGACAGGGTGAATACTGTTACCTGACTTGTGATAATTAGTACCAGGGTGTTTGTATTTATACCTTGCCATTGAAATATTTTACTTTTCTATATTGCCACTAGTATAATATTGCCCCCAAATTAAGAGAAAACAAAACAGCAACAACACAACCCAGTTCAGACTCAGTTGCAGAATGGCACAGACCCCTTCTACTCAAGGGTAGAACTTCAGTGGCCAGGACTTGGTTCCTTAGTGACACTCCAGGAAGCTGTCTCCCTCCCTCCCCCAATCGGGTTGGACAAAGGAAGTCCTCCCACCACCCTTCTCCATTGTTTCCAGAAGCCCTGGGGTGAACACACCACAACTGAGAGGACATGACTACTGTTCTTTATATCACCCACACTGTCTGCCCACATTCTTACTCATCCATCTTGCTTCCTCTGTATTTATAAAAGTTTCCACCCTGGTTTTTCCTTTATTTGGTTGTTTGACACCATTTTGTTTGCTTTCTTGAATTTCTTGTTTTTTTTTCTTTTTTCCCTCAAGATGTACACGTTCCTTTGGTACACTTTGGACTTCCCTCTGTCTCAACCTTCCCTTTGTTGGTGAAATAGGTTAGAGCTCATCCCTTTAGCACAGTGATAGATCTCTCAAAATGCTTTCCAAGTATTTTTCCTCATCCTTTCCTTTGGACATAAAATTTCACAAAACTCTCAATGTCCACGGTAAATTTAAATTATTTTATAATTCTTGAACCTTCGGCAATCAGCCTTATCTTGAGGATATTCAGATATTCCATGCTTCTCTCAAACTACTGTTCACGCTTCATTGCTTGATGTTTTGCCCATGGTTACTTTCTCTCAATCCTACTTTCCTTCCCGAGCTTTCTAGATGGCCCATTCTTCACTTCTGTTCATAAATGTTTCCCTTTGATTTGTAAAGCCAATTTCACCCTCTCTCCTATTTTCAGGTGCCAAACTCACGTGAGATGGGTATAACTCTGGAAATTACCTTATGCCAGCAAACAAATGAGTCAATGTATGGTAACTGCAAAGATACCTGCCAGTTTCATCCAATGCATTTTGCAAAAGGGGAAAGGATTGTATAATGGTTTTGCTTTATTGAGGTGAAAATTTCCTGAGTGCAGAAGCAGATTCTTCTGATATACCACAATTAATATGACACGAAGGACAGAGTGGGTGTTACACAGTAAATGCTATTGTTAACAGGCATTGTGAACCCTTTTGAATCATTATTTTAAAATATAGAGAGAATTTAAAAATTTTTTTAAAGCATCCACACTATTATAAAATTATACAGCCCACATGTTTATGAGTAAGGTGACTGTTTTCCATGTCTAAATTGCAAGTTTGCAAAGATATGTGTCAATCACAAATGCAAAAAATTTTGACATCATTACGCTTATTTGCTAGTTACTGTAGTCCAGCAATAAGATATAAATTATATCTATAGTTGCATAGTAACCTAATTAAGATGGTGAAAAGTAATCCCAAAAAACGAATTCTAAGTTTCTCTCCTAGAGATACACCAAAGTGCCTTTTACTAAAGTAGAACATTCTTATATATTATTTCATTTATTCTCAGACTAGTTCTTAGGTATTAAAATATACTAGCTGCTCATCTTCATAAGCTACTTGGGGCCAGGAAAGGGGGAAGGTAAGAGGTCTCCTTTATGAACCTTCTTAGTGCAGTCCACTCCTCCACTGTGAACTTGTCCTATAATTTATCCCAAATTACCCAAATAAGCACAAAGGTTTCTCTTCAAGTTTACATATTCTCTGCAGCACCAAGCTTTCAGAACACAGGAATATTTTCCTAATACTGAATCTCTCTGATGACATAAAATATATATTTAATAAAACATTTTGGAACTCATCAAGATATGTCTGACAATTAAGTTCACGAACTTGCCACTGTGCACTTTTGTTGGCAGTGCTGTACAAACACCTCAGTACAGTGTCATAACCTTGGTATATCTGTGTCCAACTGCTGTGTTCGTGTCGACGTGTGGTGGCGTTTTGCTGAGTGGCGTTCATTATTGTTCTTGTGTGTTTTTGTGTGCCCTCGTGAGAATGTCAGAGTTTGAATTTGAGCAATGAACAAACATTAAATTCCTTGTTAAACTTGGCAAGAGTGGAAGTGAAATCAGGGACATGTTAGTCCAAGTTTATGGGGATAATTCCAGGAGAAAAACAGTAGTGTATGAATGAATTAAATGCTTTTCTGAGAGGAAAGTGTCACTGATGAAGAGAAGTCAGTGTGACTAGTAACAAGCAAAACTGACAAAACATTGCAAAAATTCATTGAATTGTGCATCAGGATTGTCAGCTGGCTGTGAGAAGCATAGCAGTCCAAATAAACATCACTAGAGAAACAGTAAGGAAAATCTTAACTGAAAATCTTGGCATGAGAAAGGTGTGTGCAAAAATGGTCCTGAAGGAGCTCACTGATGAACAAAAGCAAAGGAGGGTCCAAGTTTGCCAAGACATTTTGGAGAGGCAAGACGATGTTTTGGGGCATGATATCACTGGTAATGAAACATGGGTGTACCAATACGACCCTGAAACAAAACATCAAAGTGCTCAATAAAAGTCACCCAACTCTCCATGACCAAAAAATTTCTGTCAGTCCAAATCAAGAGTCAAAATGATGTTGCTAACCTAGTTTGATATCAGAGGGATTGTTCATTATGAATTTGTACCACTGGACAGTTAACTAAGTTGACTATTTGGAAGTGCTGAAAAGGCTGCATGAAAAAGTTAGACAAAAATGACCTGAACTTTTCACCAACAACTCATGGCTCTTACATCCTAACAATGCACCAGCTCACAGGGCACCATCTATAGAGTGGAGGTTTTAGCCAGTACACATATAACTGTATTGAAATACTCTCCCTAATCACTTGATCTGGCCCCCAGTGACTTTTTTCTTTACTCAAAGATAAAGGAAATATTGAAAGGAAGACATTTTGATGACATTCGGAAAATCAAGTGTAATACAAAGACAGCTTTGATGGCCATTCCAGAAAAAAAGCTCTAAAATTGCTTTGCAGGGTGGACTAGGGGCTGGCATTAGTGCACAGCTGCCCAAGGGGAGTACTTCAAAGGTGACCATGGTGATATTCAGCAATGAAGTATGTAGCCTGTTTTCTAGAATGAGTTCATGAACTTAATTGTCAGACAGTAGCATCTCCAACCCATTTTAGATGATTATGGCTGTTACACACTAATTTTGATGGCCAAAAGCTTTTTCTTTTTTTTTTTTTAATTTGCAGTGTGTGTTGAGGGGGTATGTGGGTAGTTCCCTGGCTTGGAATCGAACCCAGGCCACAGCATTGACAGCGCCAGTGCCGAAGCCTTAAGCCACTACACCACCAGGGAACTCCCCCAAAAGCTTTTTAAAATAAAAGGATTTATTGAGCCAAATATTATACAGAATAAGACCTGGTCCTGGGGCATAAAGTCTGAACTATCAGCAGTGGGGCTAGGTGGAGAAGAATTCATATCTCTCATCTTGGACTTGAAGGGCTCCTTTACACAAACAGTGTGGGGATGACAGATGTAAGTTATTTTGAAAGAATTACATTGGCTATAGGTAAAGAAGAGATAAAGTAGGACAAGTTCTGGGGTAGATGCGTAGTCCGTAAGGAAGGAGTGTTTGCTCCTTTGGATTGGTGGTGGGCAGCAGTTTGGAAGATTCATACGTAAGCAGGAAGCTTAGGCACCTGGTCATCCATGGTGCCTGGTTGTTCTCTTTAGGTACTCACCAAAATAGCCACCTGGAACTTAATTCAATGTTTCCACATACATTCAGGAATGTAAGCAGTTTTTCATTTGTTTTGCCCTGCAGTAGTTAACTAATTAACCTCTCTCATTTCTTCTTTCCACCCTTGGGTTCATTATTATTTAATTGAGGACATCCCAGAGTTTTCTCCTCATCATGGCCATTCTAAGTCAATATAGAAAAGTCAATAATCAAATGGTAAATATTGCCTACATAGAAACCAGTGCAATTTAAGTTATGAAAAAAGATCAGAGAAATGAAGGCAAGTCTTGAAAGAAAATCATTAAGAATATAGTTTCTGGAAAAAATATTCCTCATATCTGAACCCATCATAAATTAACTGTGTGGACTTGGGTAAAATATCTCTGTTGTCACTTGAAAAATGTGAGCAATAATCCATGTTACTTAGGGTTTTGTAGGATTAAATTAGATAATATATGAAAAGCACTTAGTATATAGTTGTGACAAATAGTAATTAGTAAAAACTGAGTTGAGGGTCATCAGCTAGGCATGATAGAGAATTTCTAGCTGGGTGGAATATAGGAGATGGTGAGCTGTTACAGTAAAATTTCTGGAATAGCTGTATAGAGAGTAAAAAGATAGCATGGAGAAGATGATAAAAATTTTGATAGTTAAGGTAAAATTTTTTACTTTAATAAAAGCTAGGGTCATATACCAAGTAGTAGTAGATATTAAGATTTAGAGAAGATTAATTAGATAATGTACTACCTGATCAACTTAAGAAAAAGAGTCACTGGAGGCAGTAGGATGCCCCTTTAGGGGTCGAATGACCCTTTCACAGGGGTTACCTAAGACCATTGGAAAACACGTATCAGATATTTACATTACGATTCATAACAGTAGCAAAATTACAGTTATGAAGTAGCAATGAAAATAATTTTACGGGGGTCACCACAACATGAGGAACTGTATTAAAGGGTCGTGGCATTAGGAAGGTTGAGAACCACTGCCCTAGGAAGTCCCTACTGAAAGCCTACCACAAACAAGGAAAGTCTCACGAAGTTTGGAGGTGGCAAAAATGGGGAAATAAGTTTGTATCCAAAAAGCATTGTTAAGGAAAATCCAGGATGGTTTAATGAACTTTGACAAAGCTGGTCTCTGCTCACATACCATGGGTTTCCCTGTCTGAATACAATCATCATAGGTTGTGCTGACATGCACTAACCATTACTGTAGCCCCACAAGATCTCAGGAAATCAAGAGTGCTGTTTCCTCTGTGTAATGTCTCTGCATGTGAAGCCTTGATGTCTATGTCTGACAGTGAATATTTAACCAACCACTCACCTATTCTTCTAAGAAGACTGAACTTGTTGGGGAAAGAACCAATCACTATTTGTTTTATAGGGTTTGTAGGACATCTATAGAAAGTTAAGTACATGAAGGCATTTGTGGTGGAATGAAGGAGAAAGAGTTAACAGAAACAAGGAGAAGAAACATTTATGACTCTTCAGCTATTTTTATGGAAATTCAAGGAAGGTAATCCTTGTAACTAAGGCCATGACAAACTAGTAACTGGAAGATATCAGAAACCTAGATGGTCATCCTTCTTTATCTTTCATCTTTTATCTTTTCATTGTCTGTTTTGTTTTTCTTTTCTTTGAATGTATTTGTTCACTCTGATTCTTCATGTACAATAAAAATTACTGAGTTCCTGAGTTTACACTTAATTCCTTTTGTTGACTCAATCTAAGCAGACTCACTATAGAATCTCTTAGATTCTATACCAAATTCTAGGATTAAAAAATAGTAAGAATTGTACCAGCTGGGAGCAGGTGTCCACAACTGGTCTAATCAGCCGTAGTCAAGGAAGCAGGCAAAGTGACAGAGTAGAATCATGACTACTTGAGTGTGCACTCCTAACAGAATAAAAGGCTTATTGAAAGATGAATTAATATATCATTGTCTTCTAAAGCAAGAAACCAGTTAACTACATATGAGACAAAAGGGAATGGAGTGAAATATTACTCAAATTAAAGGGCAAGAGCAGAGTTTCTTTGTATGTTTTCCCCAGTGATAAAATCACATTGGGAGTCCTGATTTATTTTACGAAAGGCTGACAAATAAGAGAGCATATCCAGGGACTCCAGGTTAAAAATAATTCTTTAATAATTATGTATTAAATGTATATTATAAAATGCAACCATATTATTTCAAATTGCATTTTAATCATGCATCAGGGTAAAATATGTAAACAATATAATTCTGCTCCCTATGAATTTGGTGAATGAATTGCTTAAAATTGTAATTCCTTAAAGTTAAATTATAAATGAACCAGTGTATATCAATGAAAAGATCACCAAAATGTTCAATGTGAAAAACTTACAAGAAAGGGATCAATTTTTTGCCTTAAAGTATATTCTTCGTTTGATAGTCAAGGTTGCATGTGGTATAATATCAGAAGAGGTCACTTATAGGCAAGTTATCACCCTGTAAATGAAAATTTTTATTAGATAAAGCTTGTATATTGAAACAAAAGTCCTAACAGAAAAAGAAATGTAGATAAATTCCACTACTTCATTAGTATTAGAGATGTTCAAGTGATGAGCTTTAAATGGAAACGAAAAGAATTAGTTTCTCATTCTCATTCTTATAGGGGTTTCCACTTTTGTTTCCCTTAATAAAGTTGTTCCAGTGTCAGAATTATATAGTTCTAAAAACATTGGTAGATAAAGGAATATCTTCTGATTAGTTACCAGAGTGAACTTTGAAATTCTATAGGTTGATTACAAATTCCTAGAAAGGGAGGTAGAGGCACTCCTGCCCAACCCTTATCTCCTGCCACATTTCCCAATCATTATATAATCCCCCCATCTCAGGTACTGAAAAAATTCTCTGGACGACGGATGCTTTGTTCAGAAAGTAGAAGTAAGAGAAAAACCTCTGTATATGTGTGTGTGTGTACTCACACACGAGTGTTTGGTGGTTGAGAGATATGGAGGGAGGCTAGACAAAATAATAAAAAATATGAATAATGCTGATTTTATTAAATGGTGTTTTTCATTACATGATACAATTTCCTATTTCCTGCTGCCACATATTTCCTTCCATAAAGATGAAATTATTTATTAATTGGTGTTTCTCTTCTTTCTATAGGAGAAATCAATCTCATGTCAGTCCATTTTTATTTGACATATAGTCCAAAGTTCTTCTGAATCTTTCTGTCCATGAGACTCATTTGTTCTTCAAGATGCACGTTCTCTTTGAAGGTATCCTCATTGTGCAGAAAAAACAACGCCTCTTTCTCTGTTCTTTCCTCACCGGATCTAACTAAATTTTAGAACTTACATTATTCTTTAATATTTGCATACCAAGTAAGTGTGAAATTCCTTAGATTACAGACCATATCTATTTTCTTTTATTCATTTAGCACAGTGTCTGAAACACAGTTTCAGATGCAGATAATACCATATTAGTAACCAGTATTAACTTAGCAGTTTAAAGCAATATATTTATAACCTCACATATTCTGCGGGGAAGGATTCGCTTCCAGGTGCATTGTGGTTGGTTCTGTTCCTTGAAGGCTGCTGAACTGAGGGCTTCAGTTTCTGGCTGTCAACTCGAGGCTGATCTCAGTTTTGTGCCCCTGTGGACCTCGACAACATGGTCACTTGCTTTCTCAAAGCCCATAAGAAGAGTCTCTCACCAAGGCAGTTGTTGTGGTTCTAGATAATGTAATCGCAAAGGAAACATTTCATAAACTTTGCCATATTCCATTGTTTAGAAACAAGTTACAGGTCCCAGCCATACTCAAAGAGGATTACACGAGGGCCTGCGTACTGTGGTGGAGATAATTGAAGGTACTTTTAGAGCTGGTTTGCCACAACCACAGTTTTATTTATTTTATATTTTGATGGAGTGTGGAGAAGTGATGTAGTTAAATGCTGACAAGAATGCAGAGAAGCATCTGCAGGAGTTGAAAACTTCAGTTTTGCTGTCTTCCTGTTCACATTTTGTTGTGATTCCTCTTCAGTGGGACAGCCGACTGTTGGCATCTGGTGCTCGGCCTCGCTCTCTTTTCCAGGTATAAGGCAAAATCCAAAAGATGATGTTTAGGATTCAATCTTGTAGAAAAATTTAAAGATAAAAGAATAATTTACTAAATGCAGAACTCAAAATCTTATATATAGTGTGATTTTATCACTCTTAAAATAAACCTAAATAATTTGTCATAGGAAAAGATTAGAAGAATATAAAAATATCTCATAGCAGGTATCTCTGTAGTATGAAATCATGGGTGATTTTTGGTATTGCTGCTGTTATTTTTCCACATTTTCCATTATATGTGTGTGTAATTCCCATAACAGATAAAAAGAGATAGAATTTATTTATAAATAAAATTATTTTTTCAGATTCTTTGCTGGCTCTTAGTATTAGTCTGATAAGAGTAAGTTAAAATGATCCGGAATGCCTTTCTTAATAGCATCTTTCTTTTGATGTAATCATTCATAACATTTTTTGTAAAATACCAGAATTCCTAATGCACTTATTATGGCTATTAGTTTTGAACATAGGCTGTACTCTTGAGGACTATTATCCTAGGGTCACTGGCTTTCTGAGGGAGCATATAATTCTTTCATACTTCAAGCAAAAATAAATGCAACACATCACTTCGGAGTCAGTGAATCAATAACTTTGAAAGCTAAATTTTAAAAAATAGAATTACTCAGAAACATCTTGTTATGATAAAGTATAAAATCTTAAGAGAGTTTCAGTTTTGAGAAGTGTAAATTCTCTACAGAAACACACTGAATGCTACAATTACTTCCCTGAAGTGCGGAGATCTGGTAATAGAAATGTCAGTTGCAGGCACACTGTCAGTCATTCTGCAGAAGCCTTTTAACCCTAAAACACATCTATACAATTTATTGTGACTTCAGGCAACAAAAATGAACTGTGGCTGCCATGTCCTAGCTCCATAATGGTTACCAGAAACCAATGCCATGACAAAAATTATTGTTATTCTTTTTGTAAGTCTTAGAAAGATCAAAAGTGAAGAATAAATTCCACGTGGACACTTATTCACCAATTTATTAAATTTAAAAATGTGCTTTTTTACAATAGCAAATATAACTGTGGCTATATCTTTTATCTCAATGTAGTAGATGGCTAGAGAAACTTAAGTTTTAGGGTAGGTGTTTCCTCTTTTTAAAAATAGTGAAAGATACACTCATATCTTGATGTCACAATTTCATTAACATCAAGATGTCCTTAAAATTTAAAAGCTTTGGTCCTTAATGGAAATATTAATGTGAATTATATTGGTGTATTCTGTATCATTCTTTTTGTACTGAAGTTTTATAACATCACAATGTGAAATAATAAGAAATATATATATTGGTCCCCCATCTTTGCCCATTTTGATGCAAAGCTCTTAAAACCCTTGTAAATAGGAATGCTAGGATAATCTTTTGTTCTAACATTTAGTCTTTGGCTCCAGTTCCTGACACAAAGCTCCTAAATCCTTGGTAATTTCCTGAGTGATAGGAGCATCTGATAACAATCTCCTAAATCGCTTGGAATTTTCTGAGTGATAGGAGAACTTGACACAAAACTCTTAAATCCCTTGGAATCTCCTGGGTAATAGGAATGTCTTTTGTTTTAATGGGGTGACTCTTGGGCTCCTGGATGGGGGATGGTGACCAGAATGACCACACTATTAGAAACTTGGCACTTTCAGACTCACTGACTATCCTCTCTGAAGAGAAGGGCTGGAAATTGAGTAAATGATTGATCAGGCCCATGTGATGAAGCCTCCATGAAAATCCCAGTAGTACAGGGGTTGAAGAGCTTCCAGGTTGGTGAATATACCTATGTAGTGGGAGGGTGGTACACCCCAACAGAAGCTCCTGCATTCAGAACCCTTCCAGACTTCACCCAAAATAGTTCTTCATGTGGTCATTCACCTGTATCCATTGTCATACGCTTGATTATATGACAAACTGCTAAAGGTAAGCGTTTTACTGAGTTCTGT
Organism: Lyroderma lyra; assembly: GCA_004026885.1. Lineage (NCBI taxonomy): Eukaryota > Metazoa > Chordata > Mammalia > Chiroptera > Megadermatidae > Lyroderma > Lyroderma lyra. The sequence goes on from PVJL010013225.1 coordinate 22,081, forward strand.
GAGCTCTTGTAGCAAATGCTCAAATCAAAGAAGGGAGACATAGGAGCCTCTGATTTGTAGCCAAGTTGGACAAAAGTTGTGAGTAACCTGGGGACTTGCTATTTGCAATTGATATCTAAAGTGTGGGAAAGTCTTGTGGGACTAGGCCTTCAGCTGTGCACTAACTCTGGTTAGTGTCAGAATTGAATTGAATTGCAGGACATCCTGCTGGTGTTAAAGCAGGGCTTAATGACCACCGAGGCTAAAATATTCCACCAGCAGTACAGCGACCGTTTCCATCTTAAGCAAAGCTCGTAAATATGAGATCCTGCTACTGACAGGGCATTGAAGCAGGGCTGAGCTTGAGGACTCCCAGACTGTGGGCCTCATAAGACTTCAAGGTTTATTAGTCTCCCTTCCCCAGCCTTAATCATTTTTTTCTTTCCTAGTTAGCTTTTCCTAAACAATAGGCTATTTGCCCACATTTCCCAGAATGTCCTTTCCCCAGCTTTAGTTAATCATTCTAAAACTTGTAATTTGTGTTTGCTAATTGTATTCCCAAAATGTCCCCTCTCTCCGTCCTTATGTAATCATCTTAGAATTTGTGATCTGTGCTGGCAAAACTTTAGTTAATTGTGCTTACTAGGCTTTAACTAATTATCCTGGAACTTGTGATCTGTGGTTGCTGATTATAATCATTGTGGCCCAGTGTTCTTTTCAGGCCTCGTCATTCCTGGGATGATGACAGTGCCAGAGTGATCAGATAGCCAGAAGGAGACCACAGGCTCCATGAAGCTTAAGGGACTCCCCTGAACTATCACGTAGGAGGAATGCCAAGATTTCCCCCTAAGATTTCCCCTTAAAATCCCTGTCCAGACTGAGAATGTTAAGGCAGCCTTTGAGGGTGTGAACCCGTTGCCTTCTCAGGTGTCTTGATAATAAACACTATTCTATAGCCCAACACCTGTGTTGGTTTATTGGCTGAACAATGCAGGCAGCACAAGCCCGATCTCGGTTGTCCTCTGGTAACACTGTCACAGAAAATTGCCTGGCGTGGGGGCGGAAACAACCCCATTTTGTGGGCAGCACTTGAGCCAGGAGCCAGGTCTATTGAGAGAAAATGGGTTTAGCAAGGCTGCCTATGTACTTGGAATCCGAGGTTTGGGGGTCTTGTGGGGCTGCCCGGAACCTGGTGCACAAGGACAGACTCAGGATGAGGTTTCTGGATGGCTCAGGGGAAGCGGGAGAGCAGCACTGCCTGTGGGGCAGAGGGATCGCAAACAGGACGAAGGATGGGGGTTGGCGACGTTGTCTCACAATTAGGAAGTTACACACACCCCTGTTGTTCTTGGATTATAAAATAAACCCGCTGCAGACCTGAGGGGTCTCTGTGTCTCCATCAGAGCGCAGGGAACCACCCGGGCCCAGCTTTGCGATCTGGTGTGTGTGCGTGTGTGTGTGTGTGTGTCTGTGTCTGTGTGTGTGTGTCTGTGTGTGGGTGTCTGTGTGTTTTTCTTAATTCCCCGTCTCCTCCCCTCTGGTTCATTCTCCCCGCGCTGGTCGCGGGGCGATATTTGGTGACCAGAAGTGTCAGAAGTGAAGTGTGCTGTCTGGGTAGCAGGGAAGAATATATGATTGTTCTTCCTGCTGTAACTCTTATTACTCTGGTTTAGAATTTCTTCATTATGTTTTATGGACTAATTTTAATACTAAGCCAACCAGTATTTCTTGAATTTAGGACATTAAAATAAAATCAGAACCATTTTATCATTTTTATGAACTAAGAAGAATGTCTGAAACCTTTGAGCTTTTCACAGGCCCAAGAAAGATAAAAGAATATTATAACCACTATATATATATATATTTATTTTACATTAAATCATATATAGTAAAATTTGTATTTAGATAATACAAATTACATATAAATGTATAGTTACAGATGTGTATGTGCATGCTTTAAAATGTTAAAACTATAAAACTGAAATTAATAAATATTTAAACATCTACAGAATAATTAACATTTTGTCATCAACAATAATTGATTAGTATTCATCCAAATTTAATTTCACTAGAATTAAAAACTCAATGTTGGTAGAGATCTCAGTTTATTCTGTTGTCTTGTGTATACCAAGCTCCCTGAAAATTATGTGGCACAGAATGCAACATCAATAAAAACAATTTAAAGATGAAATGTATTTGTAGTAATAACTTTTTTGTTTTTATGCATCATTGTCTATTCACAGTGATTTTTTAGAAATCATAGGTAGTGATATACTAAAGGGGAAAATTAAACAAAAAATTTTTAAAGCATAGTATAAATTATGGTCACAAAATATTCCAGCCAAACAAAAATGTATGATAAAGCTGTCTCTAATATTAGTATATTAAAGCTGAGGTAATCTTTCCAGGGTCCCCAGCAAACTATGTGGACCTACTACCACATAGAGGAAACCAGCCATACACTTATATCAGCCCAGGGAGAGACTCTGCCTTGTAATTTTTTTTGTGTGTATCATACAAAATGAAGAATTAAATATGATCTAACTAATACTTACTGGATACCTGTGATGTGTCCAATACTGTATGAGCATTATGTATTACACAAAAATAAATTAAGATGTACCTTCCATTTTAAGAGTACTTGCTTTCTATTTGGGAAAAATATGTACAAAAATTGTTTTCCTATAATTGCTTTGTCTTCTTTTGGGGGACTATATGCAGAAACCTTTAAAGGATGTCATGACAAATAGGTAATTAATTATTACCACCTTGTGCTCTATCTAAAAAGATAAAATTGCATAAATCTAGTAATAAATAGTAATTTGTGTTCATACTTTCATCGTTATGTGAGCTTTTATTGTAGTTGACTGATCCTGGGTTTGTGAGCAATTTGTCTTCAGTGGGCATAGAGGAGCCAAACAATAAACAAAATTTTCTTTCCACCCTATCCAGACCTTCATGGAGACACAGGCTGGAGATAAAAGTATTGGCTCTTGGCCAAGAAATTAATGGAGTTCTTAAGATAGGCAATTGCAAATTTTGGATGGTTGTTTATGTAGTAGTCATTAAAAGATCTCTGGTTCATCAATGGGCCTGTATTGTATTCCCCACAGGACTAAGGAAGTACAACTTTCAAGTGCAAGGATGTGTTGATTAAAAAAGTAAAGGATTTAACACTTTTATACCTAATAACATGGTAGAAAAACTGCATTATGGGAGGAGAGGTGGTTATGTAAACATGAATCAGGAAACTAGGTTTAGAGCTAGAAGTTATGAACATTGCCAAGAACTCTGCTTTATTTGACCAACTCAATGATTTTCATATTTTTTAATGACTACGACAAATTTTCTCTAGTCACTCTGGGGTTCACCGCTCCTTATTGTTTTACACAGATTTTGTTCTGAAATATGTATTATTTGCTGGGTTCTCAAAGCATTCTAGTCAGATGTTATGCTTTCTGAGCTTGTTCTAAGGAGGTTTTGTGTGTGTGTGTGTGTGTGTGTGTGTGTGTATTTACCCATTTGATTTATGCAATGTTTACCCATTGGAAAATCTGACAAATACAGAAATATGTTTGTAATCCATGCTTATTGGTGCACTTGGTTTGTTGAGAAATATCAGAGGGTGTTTTCTTGGTGTCCTTATGTACAAGAAGAATTGTACTGAGCAAAAAAATCCCTACTCATTCTCAGGACTTAAGATGATAAAGGTAACTACTACCTATTATTCTGCTAGCACAACCATCCAGCCTTGTTTCATGCCCAAGTCATTATTTGTTACTTGGGAAATTTCGAGCCTAAGATAGAAATAGTGACAATAAGACAGGTAGGTTTTCAGAAAAGTTATATGAAGAATCCTACACAGTTAAGGCTGTTCGTCAACCTATCTGTATCTTAGAATCACCTGAGAAGTTTTTTGTTTGTTTGTTTTTTAAATAGTACAGTTGCTTAGTCTACCTCATTAAAGATAATTGATTTCATTGGTCTGAGTATAATTCAGGCATTTGTATTAAAAAACAAAGAAACTCCCCAAGTGACTGTAATGAGCAACTAGAGTTGGGAACCATTGGGTTTGGAGATGATGGCACTTTTACAACCAAGTAGCACTTCAGGCCAGGAAATTTCCATAAAAGGATGCCTTAAAAGAATTTTATTTTCTGAAGCTTTTTCTTTGGGGAAAGTCACAATTTAATTTTCCTCCAGTACCACAGTTCCCATTAACCATCCCAACTCTAGGTGATGACGTGCCCATCTAGATTTGTGTGTGAAATTGGAGCCCCCCAGCTAGCTCGGCATTCACACAGTCCACCGGCTCTCATGGAGGATGGAGGCTTTTCTACCAAAGAACTGTGTCCAGAAGTTCTAGAGAGTAATCTCTCAAAGCATGAACAGAAGCCTATAGAGGAGCTAAGATTGCTACAGATTCACATATATAACCCTGAGGAGAAAGTATCCAATGGAAAAGTTAGGAGCAATATTGTTTTAACCTTTTTAGCAATAGATGACAAAGAAATGTGACCTTTTCTGGTGGCACAAATGTGTGATATCCAAACCATAACATCTTAGGAAAAATTGTTTCAGAATAAACACCATATAGAAAGAGAAGGAACCCTGGCTCTGTGACCATATTGCCTAATGTCCAATTAAGATTTTCCACTAGGCATTTTACTAGCCACTGAAATTTAATATAACCAATAGTGAATTAGCTTTCTCTTTCTCTATCTTCTGTTTCACACTTCAGCTACGAAAGATCCATTTTCTCATCAGCTAAATGAGAAGTTCGAACTAAGAGGCAATCAAAGGGCCCTTCCACCTCTGAACCTACAATCTCCTGGGCAACCCTCAGTTCATCAGTAACAAGTATATAACTCTCTAGAAATTAATTCTCTGGAATAATGATTTCAAATTCTTTAAAATCATTATTTTTCACAATGTTAATTACATATTGTTTACATTTTGAAATCTAACCTAATAAAGTAAATTGAGCATTCCTGTAAATTACTGTAAGACCAGAGCACGAGGAGAGGTGAGGCAAGCCCAGAAGGAGGGTCACCACTCCAGGACGCCTTCCGACCTGCTCACACCGCGGCCCGGCCTCATTCCACCGCGAATGGCAACAGCTGCCTTTCCAACTAATATAAAGCAGAAATGAAACGTCCTTTCTAAACTTTCTACTCCACCTCATGCTTCCCAGGACATTTCTAATTTCACTGGACAAAGCACTTTCTCTGATGAAAACTGTTTCCGGAGACTTTAGCGCAGAAGAAGAGCACAATAGGCCCGGGTTGTGCAAAAGCTGCACCACGGGCTGGGCTCTCCGCGGGCGGGGCCGATGTGGGGAGACTGAGGAAACCCCGTGACTCTCTACCTGCTCGGCAGTGGGCAGGCTCTGGCCACAAGCCCCATTTTCGCTCTCCCTGTGATCACAGAGGACCCAGGCATTTTATTTGTATATCAGAGCTTGAAATAAACCTTGAATACAAGTCTAATGGGGTTCTGAGAGAAGTTCCAGAAATCTAGTATGTTTACTTTGCAAACACCCACTTCTGGGAGAGGTATCAAAGTAAGAATCAATAGCTTTTATGTCCTATGTTTACTATCTCCTAGGTAAAATAGCTCTTCGCTTCTAGAACATTTTTTCCTTGCCCCTGTGTTAACACAAGAGATATCAAAATGGATTGTAGTTCCTTTGAAGTGGCTGTCAATTTGCTATTTTTGTGGCTTTTTTGCCCAGATGCTAGAGAAATGTTATTATTTTTTAATAAGCTTAAGTTACAAATCTTCCTACATTTTATCATCGAACTATAACTGCCATGAAGTGAGCATTGGGATATTAAATATTAAATATTTCTGAAAGTTTCAAAAAGATGACATGTTACTTTACAATGAGAAATACAACTGTCAAAAAGTACAACTGCCTCTTGGTGACTTGGCTGAGAATCTCTTTAAAGGCAGCTTAGGTGAAGTCAAATTTAAAAAAAACTTGTAAGCATGGTACAAAAGTAAAGAGGGTTACGATACATTTTAAATTTTTGTATGTTTTGAATGGTTAGGTGGCATCGCCTCTTCATGCCTTGCTTGTACGATGTGGCCAGACCTGCACAGCACACTTGAATACTTCGTTTGCTCCCTGCACCATACTCGATTAGCTATTGTCTCCTTGTCCTACCCTTCCACTAATACATGTTCATGTACCTTTAGCCATTCAATGGCCCTTAAGGATCAAACATTTTCTCTTTTAGTAGTGTTCATTATTTCATCTCATTCTCTACACTTCTTTTATGTTTTTAAAAAAATGTTATTTTTGTCATTTTCAAATTCTTAGGCTGCACATGTTGTTTCATCTTCTGCTAATACGTTGCTAATTCTTTCTACCTAATATTTGAAATGCAAAACGAAGATTATTGTGATAAGAGCACAGCTTATCTCTTTAATCTTGATGGACTGAGGAAACATTTTGCATTTCCTTGAATAAAACAAAACTAATTCTAAACGAACTTGTTTTCTCCACATAGCCTCTAGTTTCCTATTGCATAGCTTATTTGTGTTTCTTCGTGTAGGCACATCTGAAATGTGATGTAATTTTCTCCAGAAGTCTTTTATTCCAAAAAATAGAGACTTACAAGAGCCCTGAAAATTTTATTATCCCATTTTGGTATTAGGCATCCCCAAGATTGTATCATCATTGTTAGAAGACTGCACTATAACACTAACTTTTTGGTTTTTTATTGTTCTCACATCACAATGTTTGGATTATTGATTTCTCTTATTAGTACAACCAGAATCTAAAAGTTATATATTAAATTGTTGGGCAATAAACTGATAGCACAAAGCCTTACTGTTTTGTTTGTTTTGTCCTCTTCTCCCCATCTCACCTTGTAACCTTGTGTTTACTCCCACATCATTCATAGCACTGAACACGCACCTCAATTATATTACATTGTGATCTTTCTGTTCTCTGCTTGATTTTGAGTTCCTCAAAGATGTGTTGTCTATTCTAGACTACTCAGTATCTAATTGTTTGCTTCTGAACTGGATCAGTTTTACTGTTTTATTTTAGAATCTTCATAATTTAAGCCCAAAGTATCCTGCTATATTTTCAGAAGTATTTTATTAAATACATTTAATAAAACAGACATGTATTTATTAAACAGATTGTACTTTACTGAATTAAATAAATTTAATTTATAACTAAAACTTCTGACAAAGGAAACTCCAAGCCAAGATCTCTTCACTGGCAAATTCTATCATTTATTTAAGGAAGAAATTATACAGATCTTAGAGATTTTTGTCTTAGAAAATAAAGCAGAAGTGAATACTTATTGCTTTATTATATGAAGCCAATATAATCCTGACATAGGGGCATTACAGAAAAAGAAAATTACACACCAATATTACTCTTGATGATATAGGCAAAATCAATGTTAAAAATTAGCTAAGCAAATCCAACAATGTGTTAAAAAAAATCACAATAATGCAAGGTTGGCTCAACATTAAATAATTAACCCATATAATTTACTACATTAACAGAATGAATGTGCATGTGCATATAAATTTCAGTACATGTGGAAAAAGCATTTGATGTACTTTAACACATTCATAATTTTAAAATCTCAGCAAATAATATTAAAATCTCAGCAAGTCTTTATTGGATGAGAGTTTCTTCCATCTAATAAAGAGCATCTACTAAAAAAATACACCTAACGTCCTATTTACTAATAAAATATTAAGATTGGCAATCATCCAAAGTTATATGCTCTCATAACTTCTGTTCAACATTATATTGAAAATCTTAGTTGGTACACTAAGACAATACAAAATTTCACAAATGTTAGAAGGAGAAAAGTAAGACCTTTTTTTGTTGATAAAATAAATGTACATAGTGATTGTTAAAGGAATCTACTTAAAGGTGAATACAGGAATGAAGGGCTATGGGTACTCAAGTTAAAATGATTTTGTTTTCACTGTAAAATTGAAATAGAGATATTAAAAGAGTTCAGGGTAATTCTTCAAAAAATTTTAAATATAAGCGCTGAGAATCAACATTCTCTCTCTACTCTCCCCAAAACCTCAATTATCTTACAGCAATTTCCTCCAATTAATGTATCTTTCCCACAGGAAAGGCAAAACATAAAAATTAATCTCAGAATTTTCTGTAAACATGATTTATAATAGACATGATTTATTGGGTTCATTTGGCTTGATAACAATTTATTTTGCCACATGTTGTGTTGAAAAGATGAGAGGGGAAACAGTTTATAATAGAAAAGTTAATAAAAATGTATCTTATTGGCAATTATAAAAACTAAACTATTACTCATACCTAAGACTTGCAAGATCAACATAGCCATATTTGCTCAAGTGTCCAAATCATCAAACTAAAATATTATTTTTTCTTTCTTTTTTTTGACTAAAATAAAAATAAGGTGTGTTTACGCTATAAAGAAAAAAAAGAACAAAGAACTGCATGATTTCACTCATATGCGGAATATAAAACTGAAAGCAAAGAAAAAAAGAAATGAACAAATAACCCATGGACACAATCAATAGTTTAATGTTTATTTGGGGACGAGTGGGTTAGGGAGGGGAGAAGGTGGGAGAGGAGGGGGGGGAAGCTAGATATAAGGTGATGGAAAGAGAAGTCACATTAGGTGGTGAACTTATTATACAACAAGTTGACAATGCACTGTAGAATTGTATGCCTGAAACCTATGTAATCCTTGCTAACAGATGTCACCCCAATAAGTCTAACAATAAAAATGAATTAAAAGAAAAAAAAAAGAATTTTTAATGATTCATATTTAACATGATAGAATATTTTTCTCCTTTTCACTAAAACTACTTTGTATTTTTTTTAGTTCCAAAGCGTATTTCATAAGAATTGATATATCTGAAGTAATGAAAAAAATTAATTGCCCATATATTTGAGGATTCAAAGTTAATTATCTATCTAAAACTGTAAGTTTTTCTATATTACATTTTCCCTGTTTTACTGTGTTTCTCTCCAACAAGATAATTTTTCTCTGTGAAACTTTTTTCTTCAAAGTGTACCTCTAATACAAACCTTCTCAGTTAACATAATGCAATAGGGTTAACATAATGATGATCATTGCAGGAATTATGAAGGACTCCACAGGGTTCTACTCGTATTCCACAGCGGATACCTTTCTACTTACCTTGTGCCATCTGGATAATTTTTCAGCCTCTTTCATTGCATTTTGTAATGGTTTTATAAATTATAATTCTAGACATCATAGTAACTAATACAGCGATTCTGGAGTTAAGACTCCTTGAATTTGAATTTGAGTACCTATTGTCAGTCCCCAGAGGGTTCAAGCTAAGCCCACTGGAAAGGGTTAAAGCCAGGCCCGCCGCCCAGGCTTGACCTTGGTATAATCAGTCCCTGTCTGGGGCTGAGGAATTCCTGGGGCTGACAGTTACTGTGCATGTACCGCCTTATGTAACCATGAAAACCCAAACAACTGCTACTGGGCAGATGCGACACGATGCCACTTTTGTGTGATACGTATATGTAGTCCCAGGTGCGCAATAAAGTAGCTTGCTTGCTGGTGTGTTTATGGTCCCCCATGTCGGCTCCGCGTGTGTTTTTTCAATTGGGTGTACCACCACCAAAACCTGCCCTGTCTGGAAACCTTGGCAATGACATTTGGCGTAGTCCGCAGGATGAGGTGAGTACTACCCCCAGCGCCTCTGAGGGTCCCTGGGTGGAAGAAATGTGGCCTCCCACCCCCCTATGGCACCCAGTGACCACGTATCTGGCCACATGGACAGCCCCAGAAGACTGGGATGAGTTTAGGCCAACACCTGAGGATATCAAGAAGGCCCTGGAATCTATGGAGCCGAATGTTCCCCCGGCACACCGGAAGGTGGCCGGCCGGGTAGCCTGGATGTTTCTGGCAGTGCTGTGCCACACCAGCCGGGAGATGCAGGAGCGAGCTCAGCAGGTCCGCCAGCTGCAGCGCCGGGAGGAAACGCTGGGGGAGCGCCTGGCGGCTGCTGAACGTGTGCTACAGGGCTCGGAGGGGTCTGTACACTCCTCCAGGGCAGGTAGCCCGATACCTATATTGCAGGCTCGCCCTTTGGTGCTATGGAAGGTCGAGCTGGAGCAGCAAATGGGGCCGGGGGGTCAGCTGCAGGGGTCCCCCCCAGGCCAGGCAGCATTCGACAATGACTGCGTACTCGCCCGCTGAGTTACGGGAACTGACGAAGCAGGTACAGCAAAGGGCTGGGGACACGGTACTGGGCTGGCTACTGAGATTATGGGACGAGGGGGCGGAAGGAACAGAGCTATCCCCTGATGAAATGTCCCAACTGGCCTCCATTACGGTACTCCCCTCCTTGAGGCAAAGGCTGCAAAATATTGCCCACACCAACCAGGATGCAGGGAATCACTCCCTGATCAATTGGATAATGGCAGCAGCCCGAACGGTCTGGGCAGAGGCCGGTGAACTGCCTGAGACTGTGAGCAACTGGTCCACGTACTCAGACCCGGTGCAAATCATACGGGAGATGGGCATGCGATGGATGATGTTTCAGGTACACTACAATAGTCCTGATGAGGAGGTTCTCACCACTAGGAGGAAGGACCTCATCCTAGCCTCAGGACCCCCAGGAACTTTCGGGACTATGGCGGCTCTTCTGGCCCCCTATGTAGATCGGCGGGGGCATGAAGTAACAGCCGCCCTAGCTCGATTGGGGGATGTGGAAATGAAGCAAAAGAAAAAAGGCGGCCAGGTGAGGCTGCCACAGGGCCCCAAGGGGCCCCCACCCAAAGGACGCCCGAAGAGTAAAGGGGCTCAAAAGGGTGGTGTTCAGCCTGCAGTGAGAGTGAGCCGAAAGCAGATGTGGTTTGATCTATTAGCAGTGAGAGCAGCCGCAGAGAAAATAGAGCATCAGCCCACGGGGGTGCTGCTGGCTCTGTGGAAGCAGCTGAAACCTGAGCAGCAGTTCACTCCCCCGCCGGCTGCTACACTCCCAATTCGGGAGTTGAGACTGACTGAGTTTTACCCAGACTAGGGGTCTGGCCAAGGTACCCGGCTGAGGGGGGACCCGGGGGACCGGAGGCCACATGTTGAACTTGCTATTTACTGGTCCCCCCATAATGTGCAGCGGGTACTAGCCCTTGTGGACACTGGAGCCGATAGCACGTTGTTGTATGGAAACCTGGATCGCTTTAGCGG
>PVJL010013226.1:0-33250 GCA_004026885.1 Lyroderma lyra
AGCAGGGTCGCCTTTGCAGCAGGCTGGGAACAGGAACTGCAGCCCTGTGTAGGTCTCCAGGGGGCTTAGAGCTGGGGTGTTATCTTTGCAGTTCATAGCCCTCGCTCAGTCCTTCTACCACTCAAAAGTTCCAAAGGCTGGCTCCCAAACTCCTTCTGTCCCCAGCTCCCCAGTCTCTCTCCCCTCCCCCAAACTGCGCAACTCCGAATAGTCAGCAGGGATCGCATCTGCATGGTCTGTCTCTGCTCCCTTCCCTCTCCCCGACTCGCCCCTTCTCGCCAGCCTTCAGGTGTTTACTCGCGATTTGTGGATTTCTCAACAGCCGATTTGTCATTCAGGGTCCTCTTTCTTAGCTCCTGGATGGCCGTTCAATTGTGTTTTCTGGGAGAGGCTTTAGGAACCTCCTCTCCAGTCGCCATCTTGTCTCTGTCCCCATGTGTTGTTTTATTAAAGGGAACCATGATTTCATTAGGTTCCTGTTCCCTCAAATGAAGTACTCTGGTACCAGCTCGTGAAGTGAGTTCTGAAATTAGCTGTATATAGCTCGAGAGTGACTTAACAAAATTGTTAGACAAGAAAAGTCACTCAACTAAATCATTGTGCTGAACAATTATAGCTGTGGGCAAATGAGAATTTGGAAAAATTAAAATTTGTAAAGGCAGGGAGAGATCTGTATGCTGAATTTGAGACTCTTGTATTTTACTTTCAATGAATTCCAATTCCTTTTTGGCCTGAGGAGTTAAGTTGTGGTGACTATCCAAATGTGAAGAGCCTCGTAAGAGACCAAATAAATTACTGAAAGCATAAGTGGGAATGCCTAAAGTAGGATATAACCAATCAATATCTCCTAACAATTGTGTAAATCATTTAAAGTATTAATTTGATCTCTCCTTCTCTGAACTTTTTGAGGTTGAATTGACTGACGGTCCACAACTCTTCCTAAAAACTGAACTGGAACTGTGGTTTGAATTTTATTAGGAGCAATACGAAGTCCAGACAAATCAAGTTGCTCTTTAAGTAATTTAAAACATGCTGCTAGCTGTTTGTCAGAAGATGCAGCACATAGAATATCATCCAAATAGTGAATAATATAACAATCTGGAAAATTAGTTCTTACAGGTTGTATTGCCCGATCTACAAAATCTGACAAATTGTAGTACTATTAAGCATACCTTGTGGAAGAACTTTCCATTGCTACCTTTTTAAAAGTTCCTTGTTATTACTTGAAGGAACAGGAAATGCAAATCGAGGACAATCATTAGGATGTAATGGAATTGTATAGAAACAATCTGTAAATCAATGACTATTAAAGGCCAATTTTTTGGAATCATAGAAGGCTGTGGGCCCCCAGGCTGTAAGGCACCCACGGGCTCAATTATCGCATTAACAGCTTGAAAATCTGTGAGTAATCACTATTTTCCTGATTTTTTTCTTAATGACAAATATAAGAAAATACCTAGGACTAGTAGAGGATTCTATATGATCTTGTTTTAACTGAATTTGTATTAATTCCATTAATGCCTCCAATTTTTCCTGGGAAAGGGGCCACTGTTCTATCCATAGAGGTTTGTTATTTGTCCAATTGAGGGCTACATGAGTTCATAGCCTTACAACAGTGGTCATTTGAGTTTCTTTAGAAGTTTAAATGAAAAGGGTTCATGGGCATATTCCTGAAAAATGTTAGGGTGGTTTGGATCATCACTAGGAACTGCGTTTTTGTGTATGATGACTGGAAAAGCTAAAGCCTCTAATTCGCCTTTAAATTGTGCCTGCCATATTCCCTTTTCCACTGCAGAGAGCAGTGTGTGAGAGCCTCCATTAAGAGGGGGAGGTGCACATGTAGTGGGAAGAAAAGGGTTATTTCTCCTTTTCTGCTGCACCAGCGGATTCCATTCGCATTGTGGAAAAGCTGGCAGTGGCAGTAAATCAAGTAAAGGACATGAGGATGGATGATAGTCCTCCAATGAAGGATATAATGACTTTGGGATTACAGTGGGGGCTTCTACAGAGCCATCCTCTTTTTCCTCAAATTTCTGTATTTCTTCTCCTCCTTCATCTTCCTCATCAGTTTGTAAAGGCTCTATACCTGTCCAAATTAATTGCCATGTAGTCCAAATACTCATTGGAAAAGAAACTCCCTTATGGTATAATGTGCGGAGTTCTGTATTAACTCTGTCTCATGTTTTAAATTTAATGTCCCCACATTTGGGAACCAAGAACAATAACTTTCAACTGCTTTAAGAAGCTCCTCTAGTCTTTGATTCTACACTCGAGCTCCTCCGGCCTTAAGAAGTTGTTTAAGCAAGCATATATAAGGCCTCTACCAGCTGTCTGAATTCCCCATTACCTTGGTGAATATCCAGGTGTTTCCCTACCTTCAGTATTTGTGCGCAAAACCCTCCTGGGCCTTGCACCATGTATCTCCTGATTCAACTCTGAGTCGACCTTCCTTCTCGAGCCCCATGCTGTGCGCCAGATGTCGCGTCCTGCACATGACACAGGCAGTGGATGAAAGGGGAGTGTGGCGCAAGGTGAGTAAACACAGCAGCCAAAAATAAGTTTCAAGCAGGGCCAAGGGGCTCCAGCCTCATGGACTGAAAAACAGTCCCGAATCAGGTCACCACGTAACCTTTATTGGTGGGCATGCAAGGAAGTAAAACTGATTATTCCAATGTCTGGGCGTAACATTGCCTAGGGGACTGTCTTCTTCCCCCAAAAGTCCCCATTGTGATTCAACATGCATTGTATCTCTATAAGAACATATAGCTCCAAGGACTCAGTGTACCAAAATCATCCCAGGGGGTTGATTCAGCACTTAAATTGTTCCTATTGGCATATGACCAATATTGTTCTTTCAGGTCACCTTGGGAGCAGCGTGGGACACAAGGCAGCCAGGGGTTGATGATCAACCTCAGAAAGGGTGAGGGGCTGTGCCTCACATCTGCAGATCCCAAGCTCTCCTGTTGGCTCCCAGGTGACTGTGCCTGTCTTAGGTTGTTTCTCCCTTGAGGAATCTTACCTGTCATTGACTAACCAGCCATCCTCTGGGGCCATACAGGGTGATGTGAGGTATTTTATGCCCCTGTGGCCTCCATGCTTAGCTTCTGCCTTAGGAAATCATGGGGAATGCATGAAGGGACAAACAGTTTGGCAGTTGTAAGGCAACAAATGGGGACACAGCTGTGGTGGGTCCGTGCTTGGAACTCTACTGCTGAGGGTGGGAGGAAGAAGAAGGTGGCAGGAGAGTGCTCCAGACCTCAGCCATTCCATGGGAGAAAGGAAATAAGGCCCAGAGGTAGGGGGTGAGATACCACAACTACCTCACTTTGGCCCTAGGAGGTGCAGACCAGTCACCAAAACACAGAGGCTGGAATTCACTCTGGTTCCAAGAGGAGAGGAATCAACTGGACAGTGGGGAGTCACAGAGCAAATACTCTGGCAAGAAAGGAGAACAAAGCAGTGAGAGCTGCACCTGTGTTTCTTAGCCCACAACCAGTGGGATCTGAAAGAGCAGCATACAGGACTGACCCCAAAGCATAGGGCAGAATCTATGCATTGGGCAAACTGAGAAGAAAAAGGCACAATCATGGCCAAACTCCCTGCATGACTCCTGGAGCCACAGATAAAAACAAAGCCATAAATTCTCCTATCCCACAGACCTCTACTCACCCAGTATCAGCAGTGAACACCAAGAAACTGCAGTAGCAAATTTCCAGAGAGGATGAAAAAATGAGAAACCAGAGAAAGGATGTTCAAAATAAAGATATGGGGACAGATGACCCATCAGAAAATAAACTCATAGCAACAATTATAAAAATGCTTAAGAAACTGAATCATAATTTCAACAGAGAGATAGAAAATATTAATGAAGACTTACAAACCATTATAAAGGACCAGAGAGAGATAATGACTACATTAACAGAAGTGGAGAATGGACTAAAAGTCACTATACTAGACAAAACAGAAACATAAAGCAGTAATTTGCAGAAAAACCCCACAGAAAACAACCAGCCAGAACAGTTAGATAATAATTTCCAAAAAAATGAGGATGGATTGAGATTCTACTGGGACTATATCAAATGGAAAAATATCAGAACAATAGGTATACCAGAAGTTACAGAGTAAAAGCAAGGGATCAAGAAAGTATTTGAAGAAATACTGGCTGAAAATTTTCCTAACCCAGTGAAGGAAATAGACTTACAAGTCCAGAATGCACAGAGAACCCCAAACAAGATGACCGCAAACAACAACACACTGAGACATATCATAATTTAAATGGCAAAAATTATACAAAAAGGAAAACTACTACAAACAGCAAAGGAAATGCAATCAGTAACTTATGAAGGGACACCCATTCAACTGTCAGCTGATTTCTCACCAGCAATTTTATGGGACAGAAGGGATTGGCAGAAAATACTCAATGTGATGAAAACAAGGGATCTACAACCAAGAATAATGTATCCAGCAAGGCTGGCCTTCAGAACTGAAGGACAGATAGAGAGAATCTCGGATAAGGGAAAGCTGAAGAAATACATCACCACCAAACCAGTACTACAAAGAATGTTAGAAGGACTTCTTTAAGATGAAAGGAGAAATAAGAGAGTGGGTAAAATAAGGAAAAAGGATGGAGAAATTTAGTTTGATTGTTAACATAAAATTGATGCAACAAAAAACCAAAACTCATGGACACAGTCAATAATTTAGTAGTTACCTGAGGGTAAGGAAGGAAGAGGGTAGATGAGAACGGATAGGGACACAAATATATGGTGGTAGAAAGAGAACTGACTCTGGGTGATGAACACATAATACAGTACAAAGAAGATGTATTGTAGAATTGTATGTAATTTTTACTAATCAATGTCTCTCCAATATTTTTTTAAAATTAAAAATTAAAAAATTTTAAATTTTGTAAACAGTGTAATTTTTCTTGGTTTTTGCATTGAAGCTTTGCTTGTGTATAGTGGGTGAAATTTTTCCACTATTTTATGCAATGATTGTTTTTGAGACTTTTTATTTTTCAATTACATTTTACTTACAATGTTATGCTGGTTTCAGGTGTACAGCACATGATGTGTCACTTACATAATTTACTAAATCCTGATTCCAATACAATTAGTTCCCCTGTGACACCACACATAGTTATTACAATGTTATTGACTATATGTGCTATGCTGCATTTTACATCCTTTTGACTATTCTGTAACAATGAATTTGTACTTTTTTATTTCTTCCCTTTTTTTGACCCACCTCTCCAGCTCTGCTCACTTTCCCCCAACAAATCTAGTACCCATCTGATACCACACAAACTTACTTCAACCTTATCGACTATATTCCCATGTTATACTCTATATTGCCATGATTATTGCCTTGAAACATCCAAACTAATTTTCTGAATCCCTTTCCATTATTTTACCTACTTTTCTATCTCTCCTTCAATCTTAAAGAAGTCCCTCTAACATTGTTTGTATACTGTTTTTATGCTCATAAACTCCTTTAGCTTTTTCTTTTCTGAGAAGTCCTTATCTGTCCTTCAATTTTGAATGCTAGTCTCACTAGATACATTAATAATCATGGCAATATAGAGTATAACATGGGAATATAGTCAATAAGGTTGCAGTAAGTTTGTGTGGTGTCAGATGGGTATTAGATTTGTTGGGGGAAAGTGAGTAGAGCTGGAGAGGTGGGTCAAAATAAGGGTGGTAGGTCTTTGTTAAATATATTCTGCCATTCCCTTCTAACCTGAAAGTTTCTGATGAGAAATCAGCTGAAAGTCAATTGGGTGTCCCCTTATGTGTTACTACTTACATTTCTCTTTCTGCTTTTAGAATTTTTTCTTTTCCTTTAAATTTTGCCATTTTAATTATAATGTATCTTGTTTAGAACTCTGTGTTTTCTGGGCTTGTATGTCTACTTCCTTTGCCAGGTTAGAAAATTTTTCAGTAATTAGTTTTTCAAATAAGTGCTCAATCCTCTGCTTTTACTTTTCACCTTTCTGTAGCCCTATGATGCAAATGTTTTCCCAAAGAAATCTCAAACTATTCTCATTGTTTTGGAATGTTTTTCTATTTATTGTTCTGATTGGATGTTTCTGTTGGCTTTCCTTTCAAATCACTGCTTTGCCCTTCTGCTTCATCTAACCTGGTGATTGCTTTTATTCCATTCTTCATTTCAGTTAATGTAATCTTTATCTCTGCCTGGTCCTTTATAATGGTTTGTATGTTTTCTTTTATGCTTACTTCATGTCTTGTACAATTATCGTTAAGCTCCCTAAGTAAGTTTATAATCATTGTTTTGAGCTCTGTTTGATGGATTTTTAATTTTCCATTTATTTTACCTGGATTTTCTGTTTTTGAACTTATTTTAAGCTCCCTTTCTCTAGTTTCTCATTCTGGCAGCCTCTCTGCGTGTAGATGTTCTACTCATTAACCTGATACTCACTGCTGCATTTTCTTTGGCATTCATTGGGTGGGCAGAGGTCTGGTGGGGAGATGCAGCCAGTATTTCTCCTTTGTTTTTTTCCCTAGGACTGCAGGGTCATGCAGGTAGTATGGGGTTATGCCTTTCTGTTTTAGGTTTTCCACAAGAACTATGCCCTGAGTGTTCAGATCAGTCTTGTGTGCTGGTAACTCAGAGCAGTTGGTTGTGGGCCAATAAATGCATCCACAGCCTCTTCTCTTTTTCTCCTTCCTGGGCCAAAGTCAGGTCTGGCAGATATTTTTAAGGACAGACGACCAGGCTTCACACATTTGTTTTCTTCCTGGGGTTATGGAGTTGTGCAGATAGTATTCAGGCTTTTGTTTTCATGTTCTTGGTTTCCCCCAAGGACTCTACTGTGAGCTTTGGGAGTCACTCCCAAACACTGGTCTCTCAGGCCATGACTGTGGTAGGCCAAGAAATATGTATGTATCTCTCCCTTTCTTTCTTTTTCCTGGCCAGAGCAAGGTCACACTGCAGCTCCTCACCACTCCCATCTCTCCTTCTTCTCCTGAAATCAGAATGAAGTCAGTCCACTGCATCTCACAGACCCAGTCTTCACCTTCTGCAGGCAAATATGAGGGCTGGTTGTAGTGTCCTACGACCCCACCTCTGGTCCCTCTTTTCTCTGTCCCTCAGACCAAGTGGGATCATGCATGCTCAACCACCACATTTTCCCTCTTTCTTTTCCCAGCAGTAAAGATCTAGGTGGGGACCTGTGCATGGCCCATGTCTCTGCACTTTACATTTTTCTCCTTTGTTTCCTCCACTTCCCATCTATAGGTACTTTGATGCGATGAGCAAGTTTTTTAGTTGCTTTATGCATTGCATATGGAATCCTCACTTGAGTTATAGATGTTTTATTCATTTTAATCTCCAGGGATATTTTTCAGTGGTCCTTCTCACACCACCATTTTGTTGCTCTTTGCAATGCTTCTTAAATTACAGGATTTTATTTTCTCTTACCACTGATGGTGATAACTCAAGCATTTTTTTTACCACTGTAAACCCCAAGAGTTGTTCCCTTGATCCCTTTTGTGTGACGTTTTACCAGCATTTAGTGATTTTTCTCATCTCAGTGTTCCAATCTGCTCTCAGCTGATTGGAACACAAGGGGGCCTCTGCTGATGCCCAATGTGAAAACAAATATTTCATGTATTTTCTCAAATTTTGTAGTTGTTACATGAGAGGATAGAAAGCTCAGGTTATAATAAGAAGGAACAAATCTATTTCCTCCATAAATATTTCCTGTTTTTAAAAGAATATATAGCAACCTGTTTAAACATGATGTGATCATTGGTATATTTCAATGATAGTATTATATCTCTGTTTCCTAATATCCTGCTGGTCCACATTCCCTTCTTATTGCATTTCTTTCAGACTCTCATATAGTGCTATTGTCCCCTTGAATATTCTGATGGTTACAGACTCTTTTGCTTCGTCTTCAGTTTTCACAGTGGGTAGAGTGCAAATACTTGACTTATAAACATCTAAATGATTGTGCATTTTCCGTTTGGACACTGCAGAAGTGATGACTGCTTCATTACTTCATGCTCATGTAGCAGCTCACATGAGATATGAAATCCTTGGAGTGCCAGCACACTCATCTACCCAGGTGTCTCATCAGCCTTTCACCTTGGAGGTCTGGTTATTTAGGCTGGATGAATATTACCCACAGAAATTAATGATGCTGGTCTGTGGAATCTTGTACCCACCATGCTCCTGGAAATTCCTGTGATAACCTTCTGCAGTGGAAGTTTGGCTGCACTGAGACATGTCTGTGTCCCTCAGAAACACAGTTCAAAGGAATTAACAACAATGAAACGAATGGTCATTGCCACTAGGCTGAAACTTTTCACAGTATCTATAGTAAGTGCCAGTGGGAGTGTAAACAGTGGACCACTACAAGAAGAATGTAGTCAGTTACACAAAACCAACAATTTATATTATATTTTAGCTTGGTTCATTTTGTTTTACACTTTTATGCTCGATGTTGCACTTCTTAATAGTAGCCACAAATATAAGATTCATCAAGACCATGAAAGTTTATAAAGTAACGTTTTTGAGACTGGATAAATAAAGCCAGCCTTCCAACCCCTGAAAAATTCATATACAAGGTATATGAAAGATTTTGTGTTAGTTCCAGATGATTGATGGAAAGTTTTTGGTTAGGCATGCCTGAAGCATTCATATAGTACCATACTTCCTGCTAATGAGGCCCACAGACATTCCCATCACCCGCACCAGGAACCAGTGTTGTGGCCGGACCAGGTTTTATGGTTTTTATTATTATTGCAGGACACACTCGACAATAACCAAGGACTTTATAAAAAAAAGTTTAGCTCACAGTGTAAATGAGGGTACATGGCATAGCCCATGACAATATAGTATGTGTTCAGTGGGTGAACTTGGGTTGCTGCCTTTATTAGAATCACAGGGTAGGGTAGGTAGGGCTTTGAGGGTTAACTATTTATTGGTGAATTTGAAGCATATGAATTGAAATTAGTGTTTGGGAAGGCAAAAGCAGAGTCACTCAATAGGTCATGAGAGACAATATTCCCAAACTAATTTTATGAGTCAGCATTACCCTGATACTAAAACCAGATGAGTACACTCCAAGAAAACAGAATTATAAAGCAGTAACTTTCATGGACATAGATGCAAAAATTTTCAACAACTCACTGGCAAACTGAATTTTACAACACAGTAAAATATCAGACACAAGGACCAACTGGGATTTTTTCCCTGGAATAATAGGATGGTTCAGCATTTGCCATTAATAAATTTAGTGAGTTCCCTGGTGGTGTAGTGGCTTAAGGCTTCGGTGCTGGCGCTGTCAACGCTACAGCCCAAGTTTGATTCTGAGCCAGGGAACTACCCACATACCATTAATTAATTAATTAATTAATTAATTAATTAATTAATTAAAAACACCACTTTAATAAAATGAAAAACAAAAATCTTAGGTTTATCTCAAAAGATGCAGAAATAGCATTTTTCAAAATACAGAGTTAATCACAAAAACTGCACATATCAAATCAACCAAATACACTTACTCTATTTTTGTCTACACAATCAATTCTAACATATGTCTCCACTGGTGTAACACATGCTCGCATGTCATACTCAACCTGTTCTCTTTAGTCTCATTCCACATAACCTCTTCATTGCCTTAATCACCAATGGCCACTTGCACATTCTTGAAATGATTTATATAGTTTGGTTCTTCTGGCATCTCTACTTTTCATTTCCATCACATCCTTTAATGTTTCCACCAAATGTATTGCAACACTCAAGGGTCCATAATCAGGATGGACCATGGTTTATTACCCATTTGCCTCCTGAAAGAATCTTGCTTATTTCCAAGTTTTTGCAAATATGAATAAATCTGCTTTAACATTGTATGCAGGTGTTTGTGTGGACAAAAGATTTTTCTCCTTTGGGTACCTACCAAGAAGAGTGATCATGAAATTTATTGCAAGTGCACAATGCGAGGCACAACATCATTTTAAATGAGTGTGGTAATACTTAGAATCATTCAATCAGATTCTTTGTCTTTTATTCTACTTCTGAGGTAGAACACTTAGCTCATTTCTTTTGGCCATTTATTAAATTTTCCCTAATATTTTTAAGCCATAATTTTTCTGTCGGTCTTGCTTCAAGTTTGTTTCTTCACTTTTATGGTAAATATATATTTCCCCATTATTTGGTCAATTATCATGGGGGACATCAATAACGTGGGGGTGAGCAGGCCACCTAGCCCATTCTCTAACTGCTGTCTGTCTCAGCTACCCACAATGTTCTGCAGCTCCTAAGGCAACCTGGATGTTCTCTGAGATATGGATGAGTTGTTGGAGATGCTCTAATGTGGTAAGAATACGTTTAGTTTTATAAAACATTATCAGACTATCCTTCAGCATGGCTATTCCACTTTGCATTCCCAGAAGTTGTGAGAGTTGCTGTAGCTCCACATTCTTGCCAACATGCTATGCTAAGGGTTCTAGACTTCAGTATTTCTAATAGGTGTCAGAAATGTGTCATTGTTGTTTTAATTTGCATATCACTTTTATATATCACCTTTGATATTCTAATTTGCTATCTGTATATTTCTGGTGAGGCTTCTATTAAGGTTTTAATTTCCATTTTTACTTAGCTTCTTTTTTATTCTTGTAGAATTTAAGACTTCTTTGTATATTTTGGATAACAGTCAGCTATACCATATGACTTTGGCAAATATTTTCTCCCAGACTGTTGCTTGTTTGGGGGTGTGGAAATTACATGCTTCTTTATTATTAGGTATGTTTACTTCAGTGAAAAGCAAAGTAAAACCAACTTTCACTGCCTAAACAATGAGTTACTTGATGTATGGATGGACTAGTGACAAAACTCAAAGTTCTCTTTCATGTATTATGATGGGATAGGTGATGAAGGGGACATGTCTACTGAAATACTTTTTTTAAGGACCAAAAATGCACCAGCAGACATACTCTCCTCCCTCTTTGATGAGAACCATGTTGCAAGTTCAAACACATGCAGATCTCTGATGGAAATGCTGAAATTTCATCAAAAGACTGACCATTTTCTATGCACAACTTTTATCTGAGATGGATTTGAATTTATGTATGACAGTTACTTGAATTATTCTTGGGGTTTAGGCAATGGCTGAAAATAAATGCAGTATTATTCTCTCACTTTTGTGTTATTTCTGTTATTCTACAGTAGAGATTTATAATTAAATTTTCAATAACAACTCTGTAACCACAGTTTATGCCTCTATACTTTATGCACCACTTTGTTACACAATAAATGAGTTTCATCTGTATCCCTGATGTTTGAACCTATACTTGCAAGTAGAGCTATAGAACAGAGGGAAGAGAAGTTTTGTATGTCCAGTGACAACAAACTTAACTAAACTTAATAAAACCCAGGCACACTGCTGAACTTCCCTATCAAGTTCAAACTTCTTTTTATTTTCTTAATATTTTCACTAAAATTTCTGAATTGTCCTCATCATCCCTGTCCCCAACGTTCCTTAAGTTTCCTCTGCATTCTCAGTTTATATTTCCAAGCTTTTACTAAAAGAAACACAGAAGCAATCACCAGGACCTAACCTCCTGTAATCTCCTCTACAAGAAGCCCACCACCACCTTACCTTCTCTTTCACCACACTGAGTGCTCTTTGTATAATAATCACTGATGCCCTTCCAAAGCATCTCTCTTAAACCTTACCACTTCTTTTTACCTTCATACTTTGGTCATCACTGACAGCTAATCTTTCAGAATTAT
This sequence comes from Lyroderma lyra, assembly GCA_004026885.1. Lineage (NCBI taxonomy): Eukaryota > Metazoa > Chordata > Mammalia > Chiroptera > Megadermatidae > Lyroderma > Lyroderma lyra. The sequence continues at coordinate 11,761 of PVJL010013226.1, forward strand.
AAAAAGTTCTGCTATGCAGACATGATTGTCTTTAATTATCTCCAAAAGTATAAAATGTCTGTGTGTGCTTATGACACAAAACTTTAAAAGGTGTAGGTAGAACCTATGAACTCATTTTCACTCAATAAATTATGGACACCTATTACTTGTACTAAATGTGAATTTATATCAGACTCCCCCAGGACCACCAGCCCATCATGCCAGGACAGAGACTTTTGCACCAGTTAAAACTCAGGCCCAGATGTCAACTGCTGAGTCAATGCCTCATTGTGTTTTGAATGTCACATGCTCTCTCTTCCCCTTCACTGCTACGCAGCGTATGTCTCACTTTTCCAGGTCCTAACCAGCATATTGAAATGAGTCCTGTTATTCTACCTCAACTTACTTTTGATGACCATCTTATTATACATTAATATTTAATTTACTCTACTAACATCATTGAGAAACCAGAAGCAATTAGGATGCATTTTGGGCTCTGTTCATGAAATGCTATAAAGAAATGGACTTTTAAGAAACAAATGGTTCTGAATCAGTGAATGTACAGGTGAGATTATAGGGCTGATGAAGATTTGACCTGCCTCAGTTCCATAGATGTGACACCCATGGCCAGAGTGGAGCAAGCAGTACATGTGCCAAGGTGTCAGTAAAAGAAAAGGGCTCATTAGGTCGTTTCCAGCTCTCAGGGGATATAATGCCACTGATAAAACTGATGTTTTAATACCACAGGCACCCCACTATAAATTTCTCACATAAAGTCACTATTGTGATCACAGATTTCTGTCTTTTCAGGATGAGATGCAGAGAGTTGAGGTCACATCCTCAAGGCCCCACAGTGAGAAGGGATGGAGATCTGCTCTGCTGTCCACCACTATTTACTTGTATGATCCCAGCATTATCCTATGATTCAATAGCATAAATAATAAGGAAAACATGTCTCAGGGGAAGTTTTCTAGTGAACTCCTTCCTCAGTTGGAATTTTTCTTCCAACTAAAATGACTCATTTTTTCTATAAGACATTGACTGTGAATGTTACTTTCTAAGAATCTCACATGTTCTCTCGCCCAAAGTGATAGAAACCATATTCAGTGAATTCAAAATTCACTGTCATTGACAGAGAGAGCAAGAAATGAATGCTTCTAGAATATGTGAGTCTGTCTAATTCCAGGTTACTGTCCCAAGATATGAAAGGGTTTAGGAGCTTCCACTAGCTGTGTGTCTGTAATCCTGAACAAAGTTGGGGTTTCCTTAATGTCTGTCCCCAATGAGATTTCTGAGTTTCTCAGGGTCTTGCAGACATGTAGTCTTGTATAGGACAAAAACAGAATTAGGGTGCTACTAGCCATGTTGACAGTGCTAGAAAATTTGACTACTTAAGCAGTCTGTCTACAGTGTTTCCCAAATAAACTGCATGATTAGTTGTTATGAATAAATCCAGCTCCACAGCAATGCTTGAATATTTTAGTACTGAAGCTGTTTCAAAAGAAGGAAAGTTTACTCATCTAAATGAGCCAATAAAGCTATTACGAATTATGCTAAACTTTGAGTTGTAAGCAACTTTTTCTGAATTCAATGTGATTATACATTTAGCCATTGGTTCCTAAATCTTAAATATGCAATAAATAGACAAGAGCTTATGCAAAGGTAAAATGAATTGAAATGAGTGTCTGACAATTTAGAGGACCATAGATATGTGGTGGATGTTTGATAAATAAAGATATATTCACAAGATCAAAGCACATTGATTCAATTTCTAAAGGAGACATTTATTCTTTCTACATTATATTTTCTGACCAGCTGCTTCTGCACATTTTCTGTCCCAAAAGACAAAAACCCCTCGGTCACGATGACAAATACCCCAGGGAGAGGACTGGGTTGTTTAAGGGCAGTAAGAACTCTTTTCTCAGGGAAAAACCCAAAGACAGTAACATTCCCTCATCAATTTTTGGTTTATGGAAAGGCACATGTCATATGAAAATCTCAACTTAGGCCACAGATGAAAGTAAAGTAGTGTTTGCTTAAATTTAGGTTCCTACTTCCCCTTGAAATACTACTGGAAGTTAAAGAAGTCGTTGGCAAGAGCATAAATCAAATGTGGTTCTTCCTCTTTCCACTTTCAACTCCCGAATGAGAGTGACTCTAAGATTCACACATGAAGGTATGGGGATTCTGCATCATTGAACATAGACTCACTGTGGTTCTCTCTATCCCAAATGTCCTGTCTCAGGTGCACCTGCAGGAGTCAGACCCAGGACTGGTTAAGCCCCCACAGACCCTCTCTCTCACTTGTACTGTCTTTGGTTATACCATCACAAGTGCTTACTTCTGGGGCTGGATCTGGCAGCACCCAAGGAAGAAACTTGTTTGGATGAAGTGCATATTATTGGAGCACTTACTACAGCCCCTCCCTGAAGTGCCATATCTCCACCTTCAGAGACACATCCAAGAACCAGTTCTCCTTGCAGCCAAACTCTGTGACCACTAATGACACAGCTGTGTATAACAGTGCAAGAGGCACAGTGAGGGGAATGTTACCATGTGCTCAAGGCACAAACCTCTTTGGAGACAGGTGGTCTGGGCTGCAGGGAGAACTCAGAACACAAGGGGGCACTCAGGAACCACTGAGCACAAGACCAGCACCAGAAGCAGGTGCAGATTGAGGTGGGGATGGAACTTTCTGTTGGGAGCAAAGATTTTCTTTTAAAGCTCTCAGATGCCCTCAAGCACAATTATTGCTTTTACTCTCTGGCTCTAAGATCTCATATTTTAACTACAAATAACAAATTAATGAGTGGCCTTGTCTGCTTGCAAATGACATACCACATTGATTAGGTAGCTCTTCTGTACCTAGTTTCTGTGTATCCTCTTTTTATTTCTTGATAAAGCAACTATCCTGAGGCTTTTATCTATTATATCTTAGAAACATTTCCCACAAAAAATTGACTCCAGTATACTCCAGGTCCTTTGGCGCAAGTGACAATGGTTCTGATGGTATAATCCCATCTTTAATCCTGGTTTATACTGACATAGCTGATTATACCCATGAAGCATGCCCATAAATTTTTATCGAATTTTTTTCAGCAAAAACTTTCATGCTTTCTTCACAAAAAGCATGCTGGGTTTTGGTCAAATGGGCTGACAGATTTTCAAATCTCCAATTTCTGGTTGACTTTTAAGTAATACTGTCATTCTTGACCCATCCCTTCTTTCTCACATTTTACTAGAAGGGGCAAGGATAAACCAAGCCACTCCTACATGTTGCTTATAAATCTCCTGACCTATATATCCACTTTTATTACTCACAACTTCCATCTTCCACATCACACTAGAAACCAGTTTAGTCAAAATCTTTGACACTGTACAAGAATAACCATTATCCTAGGAACCCATTATATTTTCCTCATTTACATCTGAGGTGTTAGCAGAATAACTTTTAATGTCTACATTTCAAACACCATTGTGTTTATGATTATATATGAGAAGTTGCTTCATAGCTCTCTGTCTTCTTTCTGAGGTTTCAAGAAAATACACCTTTAACATCTCTTCATAATAATCTTGGAATATGTTTTGTGTGCACTTGAAACAAAATTTTCCACTCCGTATCCCTCACCTTCTTCCAAAGACACTTGCTCCCTCTTAAGTATTTGTTAAAGCAGCACCCTGCTTCTCAGTACCAAAATACATCTCCATATGATCAAGCTGACATTGCAAAATACAAATGTCTGGTGTCTTAAGCAACAGAAATTTATTTTCTTAAATTATGCTGGCTTGGCAGTCCAAGGTCTAGTTACCAGATAAAACAGTTACTGACGAGAACTCATCTGAGTGGGCAGACAGTTTACTTCTCCCTGTAATCTCACGTGGTGGAGATTGACATCTCTTCTTTTCCTTCTTATAAGGCCATTGATTCTATGATATGAGGATGCTGACCTTATGATCTCATTTAACCATACGTACTTCTTGCAAGCCCTTCTCCCAATACAGTCCATTGACTTTTAGGGCTTTAACATGTGAATGGCAGAGAAAAAGGATTCACTCTATTACAAGATCACCAGGTTTAATTATCTGTGACCGAGGCTTAATGATCAGAATGAAACTTCACATTTCTGGTTATCGCAGCAGAGCTGTTTTCAGAAGGCCAAACTAATGAGATGTCCTGACACTTAGACCAGAGCCACTCAGATGTAATTTTGAACCTGTTTCCCAGCACATCCTGGAAGTCAAGGACATACAAATTATCCCTACGCTGCACCCCACCTGGGAAACAGTTTAAGAAGTGAATCTGTTTCTGTTCTGAGGCTGCAGATTCACATCTTGGTTCCAGCCAGATGCTCAAATGCCCTTCCAAAATGTGCCATTACCTGAGGCCTAAAGGGTTTTTTTGCCTGTAGTACTTTCTCAATTACAGCTTCCTGGAAGAGACTTAATATTGCTAAGAATTTCAGAGATTTTGCATCCAACTATGGCTATCCAGGTGCCACTTATACTTAGTGAAGTTAAATTTCTACACCTAGTAAAGGGGTCAAAGATGACCTCTGAGAATACTTCTGTTTTCTGCACCAAGGAGTAAAAGTCTTGGAAATCAATATTATAATTCTCAGAAGTAAACTGAAAAAAAATGAAAAACAATATATCTTCTGAACTCATCACAAAACTAAAATTTCAAGAAAAGTTTCAACCATAATTATTGTAGATACAGGGATATCCAGAGTCCCAGGTGTTTCTGCTCACCTGGAATGGAAGCAGCTTGAAGCACAAGATTGTAGGAGCACTTCCACTGTGATTATTATGAATGAATGGAGAAAAAGTGTGAACTCCTGTGAAGGAGAGATCCCGGGGGCCACACTCCATACTTCTGTAGGCTTTCCCTTCAGACACATCCAAGTTCTCAAAGGGTGGATCCATATGGATCATCCTGTGGGCCTGACAGGGAGAATGGAGGACTAATCACTAAGGAATATACTCATAATTTTCTTTAGATAGACCCTTCAGAAGAAAAACTTTTCCAGAACCCTATTCTGAGTGGCAGATGGGAGTTCTTACCTATCACAGATATATGAAGGGGACACAGTATGAGGGTTAGAAGAGCCAAGAAATAGACTGTTGCAGATAGGAAGAGAGTAGTCACAGGAGAGTGATCTGACCACAGGACCAGTTTGTGGGTGTCACAGCCTAGACCCAGGACTACTACCTCACAGGTATTTAACAAGCATAAGTAATATTCCACACACATGGCACACACACCAGTATCATAATAGAGGATAAAAGCTGAAAAAGCAGTGATGAAGAGACCATCTGAGAGAGAAACTTAGTAATAACCAAACCAACAGCAAGACCAAATCAAGAACATCAGATAATCTGAGGCTCTACACCCACAGCTGGGGAACAAGTTCAAAGACCCTTCCTCCCAGGCCTCAGACACCATTCTGTCTTCTGATCTTGCTTACTTCCCTGCTGCTGCCCCACCCATAAAATGGCCTGGCCAAGAAGCCTGACCTCAGTCAGACCAAAATCATACTGCCTGGTCTTCCTCTGACTTCTCAGTGTTTTCACTACCCAAAGGTGTGGATTTGCCAGGGGACCTTCAGATGTAGACCCCAGTTTTCAAAGAAAGAACTTTATCCCACTCTGACCCTCCTCAGAGCAAATCTAATCCCTTCTTACCTGGCAAGGTTATAAAACCTGCAAGAACAGGGAAATAAAAGATGCATACTCTTCCTGAGTTTATACTTGAATTATGAGTGTATTGATCAGCTTTCCAAAGGAAGCCCAAACCCAGGCTGAGAAACAGTGTAGGGGCACTCTCCATGTACTTAATGCAGGTAAGAAAGGCAAATTTACAGTCCACTGTCATGAAAATCAGCCTCGGTGCATGTCCATGTGTCTAATTTATTGAATAACAAAGGTAGAATGCACTGTGAGACAATGCAGGAATTCACAAATATCTCCTGCAACCAGAGAACACAAAGGAGATAAAAGGGCTCCCAAAGTCATCAAGACCTTCTAAACTCAGCGTGTTGTTCTCTATGTCAGTGCTTCAAGGAGCCCCAAGGAGGAGGCTGCCCAGTGGTTTAATAAAACCCTTTTTTGAGATCTTTCCGCAGGGTCATTGGGGATTAGTGTGGCCAATTCCCTATTTTCAGAGATTATGTTTATAGCATATTGTGTCTCTGAAAAAGCAATGTGAAGTCAGGGCACAGATAGTTGCTACTGGACTTGAAACCCTAGATGTCAATGCCTTCTGAGCCTAGACAAGACCCTCCCCTTCAGGGTGCTGACTGGACTGCAGATGGTGATCAGGATTTAAACAACATGGACTTCAGCCCCAGAAGCATGTGAGGAGGGAGTGGGAAAGGGGCTTTTTCTGGGGATCCGGGGCTTCCTTCCTCTTTAAAAAACATCTAAAAATAAGATTCAAACAAGTATTGCTGAAGTGTCTTTTTATATACTGCTTAACAGGAAGAATTTACCGAACACGATAGGGAATGATATTTTAAAATGGGGTTTCTAGGATTTCAAGATACCTTAATAGCAGCAATCTGGACAAAAAGGATGTTTTCATTACTTTCAATTTTCAAAATTTTTTAACACACACTGACTAGAGAAATGAAGCATTTGTTATAAAAACTCAGAACAGACTCAGACGATCTTCATGTAATTCAAAGGAGGGTTCACAATGGAGCACGTTGTGTGGGGTCTTGCTTCTTAGTGGAAAAATCTCTGTCTGCACATAGTTCAGAGACATGGCAGTAAACACATATCCTCCCAAAATGACTATGGTTTGGACCTTCAGATGCCCACTGAGCATGGTCCTTAGGTCATCGCACCCCTCTCAGGTGGGCTAAGCATTCAGTTATAAAATATTCTGCTCCACCAATATGCAAATGAGCTAAGGTGGACTAGGTTGAATATGGACGAGTCTACTCTGACAGCATCCTTGTTCTGACAGCCCCACTCTCACCTGGACTGGAGCAGGAGAGTCCTTTTCCTGGGGACAGTGGCTACAAGTAAGGATCACCCTGGCACTGGATTGATGAGGTAAACAGGACCAGTTAAGAGGGTTTACAGCAACTCCTATCTCCTCTTTATAGGTGTGCACACCCAGGTCCAGGTGGTACAGTCTGAGACTGACTTGAGGAAGCCGGGGTCTTCAGTGAAGGTGTCCTGCAGGGCTGATAGATACACTTTCACCAGCCATGGTTATGATGCAACAAGCCAAAAACAAGGGCTTGAGTGAATGGTCTAAATCAACACAAATACAGAAAAACCAACCCATGACCAGGGCTTCCTTATTCTATCTGTCTTTTCCATGGACACCTTCATCAGCACATTCTATCTTCAGATCAACAGCCTGAAGTCTAAAAACACAGTCTTCTATTACTCTGTGAAACACACAGCATGACAACCCACATTCTGTGATTGACAGAAACACTTAAAGAGAGGGAAGCTGTGCAGGGTTAAGAAGATGGCAGGGACATTTTAGGCACAGCATTCTTTTGACTTAGAGTTATAAATATAGAAATGTAGGAACTGCTTTTGTTTATTATCTATGAAATACTTTCAGTTCTATATTAATGAACCAACTGCCAGAAGGAGATAAAAATGAATTTAAAAACTTGAATTTCTTTCATTAAACATCACTATGATGGTAAATTTAAATGTAAAGGCTCTGAACAGAGTCCTCAAAAGATTTCAGAATTGTCTTCTTTGAGTATTAGCATCTGGCTCTCTGATTGTGGTAAGAGAAGATAAACTGCATTACAATCTAGGAGTTACAAAGAAAATCAGAATAAAAGATAGAGCAAACAAATGCCTTATGATATGTCCCCACCCCAAAAAATTATTGAAAAAAACAAGCATGTATAGTCATGTATGTATGTATAGACCCTGTGCATTAGTTCATCTGGCAGCTGTAAAAAGTAACCACAACTTGAGTTTAAAACACAGATTTATTAATTTACAGTTTGGGAGTCAGAAGTGTGAAACAAGTAAAACTGGTTGCAAATAAAAATGTCAACAGGGCTGAGTGTCTTCCAGAGGTTGTGGGGATTATTTTATTTTCATAACTGTATCCCTTGCATTGGTGGCTTGTGGAACACTCTTACACTTCAAAGTCAGCTGCGTGTTGCTTTCTTTCCTGTAGCAGATCCTTCCCATAGCTTGCTTTTACAAGGATGGTGTGTGTTCATCAGTGTCCATGCGAAAACTCTAGGACCCTGTCCACCTTAATACTTTTAACTGAATCACATTTTGAATTTCATTTGTCATATAAGGCAATAGCCAGTATTTCTGGAGGACAAGACAATATCTTAGAAGCCCCTCCTGTAGAATGGAGGGCCCCTTTCTCAGGGTACATTTATTTCCTTCATTTGAGATGACAAAGACTGCTTTACAATTAACACATTCAAAGTAGTCTATGTTCCATTGTGCAATATCTTGGGGTGGCCTTTCATTGAGCTTTAACAGTTTTCTGTTCTGAATATTCCTGGAAACTTCACATATTAAAAGATGGACTGGTGGCTGTGGAGAGAAAGTGTTTGTGAGGTGGGTGCTAAAAGAAAGGACATAAATTGAATGAGGATGGTGAAACAAGAGAAGACAAATTGTAACTCTTTTTACGCACACCATCAAACACGCTCCTTATCCCTGGAAATAAGCCATTCCAATGAAACCTCATTGATCCCGTGGAAAGTATGAACACTGCCTCTTAAGAGGTTGTGTGAAATGATGTGTATCCCATTTGGTTGACATAAAAGCAGAATTTTCTTGTTGATAATAGCGATTCTAACAGGTGTGAGGTTGTATCTCATTGTGGTTTTGATTTGCATTTCCCTGATAGCTAATGAGGATGAGCATTTTTTCATATGTCTGCTGGCCATTTGTATTTCTTCATGAGAGAAGTGTCTGTTTAGTTCTTCTGCCCACTTGTTAATTGCATTTTTTGTTTTTCTGTTAAGTCTTATTAGTTCTTTATATATTTTAGATATTTGACCCTTATCTGATGCATTATTTGCAAATATTTTCTCCCATTCCGTTGGCTGTCTCTTTGCCTTGTTGATGGTTTATTTTGCTGTGCAGAATCTTTTTAGTTTGATATAGTCCCATTCATTTATTTTTGCTTCTACTTTCCTTGCCTTTGAGGACAGGTTCATGAAGTCTTCCTTGAGTCCTAGGTCTATAAGTTTAGTACCAATGCCTTCTTCTATACAGTTTATTGTTGCAGGTCTTATATGAAGGTCTTTAATCCATTTTGAGTTAGTTTTGTTATATAGAGAGAGTTCACAGCTCCAAAACATGGAAACAACCAAAGTGCCCTGCGACATCTGACCGGATAAGGAAGCTGACACAATGTACTCAGCTATAAGAAAAGATAAAATATTGCCATTTGCAACAAAATGGAGATCATCATGCTTAGTGAAATAAACCAGACAGAAAAAACAAAGAACTGTATGACTTCACTCATATGCGGAATATAAAACTGAAAGCAAAGAAATAAGAAATGAAGAAACAAATAACCCATGGACACAATCAATATTTTATTGTTTATTTGGGGATGAGTGGGTCAGGGAGGGGAGAAAGGGGAGGAGGTGGGAGAGGAGGGTGGGGAAGTTAAATATAAAGTGATGGGCTCTTTCGGTCGCGAGCAGCAGGGGCGTTGAGGGCGGTCTCTTTGGGCTCGGTGGGTGGCAGTTGGGCAGCAGCAGCCGTAGAATGTTGGCCACCAGAGTATTTAGCCTAATTGGCAGGCGAGCAGTTTCCACCTTGGTGTGTGTACGAGCACATGGGAGTGTCATGAAGAGTGAAGACTGCACTCTACCAATTTATGTCAACTGGCGTGACTATCCCTTACCTGATGTGGCCCATGTCAAGAACCTTTCTGCCAGTCATAAGGCCTTGAAAGAGAAGATGAACCCCTGGAGCAGCCTCTCCATTGATGAAAAATTTGAATTGTGTCGCATTAAGTTCAATGAGAGCTTTGCTGAAATGAACAGGGGCACGAATGAGTGGAAGACGATTGTGGGCATTGCCATGTTCTTCATCGGCTTCACTGCTCTCACGCTGATTTGGGAGAAACACTACGTGTATGGGCCCATCCCGCACACCTTCGAAGAGGACTGGGTAGCCAAGCAGACCAAGAGGATGCTCGACATGAAGGTCAGCCCGATCCAGGGCTTCTCTGCCAAGTGGAACTATGACAAGAACGAGTGGAAGAAGTAAGAACCTGCCAATCACGTATCTGATCATCTGCACCTCACTGTGTTCTGTTATTTCCTTGCAGTTCAACTTAGTTCAAAGACCATTATTTTCAGTCCCAATGCTAATAAATGAACAGTTTATGTGAAAATAAAAAAAAATAAATGAATATAAGGTAATGGAAAGAGAAGTCACATTAAATGGTGAACTTATTATACATCCAGTTGACAATGCACTGTAGAATTGTATGCCTGAAACCTATGTAATCCTTGTTAACAGATGTCACCCCAATAAGTCTAACAATAAAAATTAATATGAAAAAAGCAGTATTTTCATCAGTGACTACACAGATTTCTCCTCCTTGGTCGTTGGTATTCCAAAGGCACTGCAGAGGCTGAGTTGTTAACTTCCTGAAGTTTGCACACTGTATGGAATTCTTTTCCCATTAATGTCACCTCTTCAATTCATAATCCTCAAAGCTTAGTAATATGATCCACAATGCCACAGAGAACTGGGACTTGTGATACACAAGTGGACTTTATGCCATTTCTTGACTGGCATGTGTATGGAGAACAACTTTGTGAACAAAGGGACCTTTTTTGTGGTTGTCTTTCAGGTTAGAATATGTAGTGATAGAAGGAGTCAAATATGTGGGTCCATTGTACTAACCATTGTGGTGAAATTATATATTTTATTTATACATATAAAATAAATGGACCAGTGTGGATCAGGGAGGTAATTACAATGGAATCTATAATTCTCAATATCTGAAATATTTCATAATTTATGTCAGTATCCCCACATCACATTCCCAACTTCCATGTGCTATGTTAATGTGTGATAGCTAAATGAATTGTGAAGTAACTAGTATAGAAGGTCTTATGTTGGCTTTTGGCAGCTAGAAATCTTGGTCCTGTAGCCTGATCAATATGTCTAGATTTTTGGTTCACACATATATAGTCTTTGGTATTGAGCATCTTAAGCCCAGATGCAGCTGCCGTATCCAACATGCATGGGAGGTGTGAGCCATCAGAATAAGTCCTGATTAAGCTGGCACTGGGCCAAAAATGTAGTGCTAAGGTAGTAACTTACAATCTCCCAGGAAGCTTTGAACATGTCACCTATGAAGTGAAACCACACAGTCTGATTGAAATGTTGTCCTGTATGTCACTCAACAATAGTTCAGTGTCATATGTGCTTTCAACAGAAAGAAAACATTTTTCTATTATTTTCCTTCTCGGGGTAAGGGACTGTCCTCGAGCTACTACAGAATTTTTTTGGGCCTTATTGACACACCAGCAGAAGTGACTGAGTAACAGCTGTGTTATAGACACCACACCCTGTCAGTCACCATCTTCTTTACCAGTCCACCAGCTCTTCACATTGGCAAGAACAAAGCATAGCTCTATTGCACTGCTGAGATGTTGGCATAACCAACAACCATATTTGTTAGTTCATGTCACTAGGACTTGGTAAACTGGCATAAAGAATGTTTGGTCTGTGAATGACCAGTTCAAATAAAGATGGTTTATAAAAACAAGGCACAGTTTGAAAAAGAGCTCACAGTGAAACAGAGAATAAAGATGGGCCAGATAGAAACAAGAGCTCTCCAGTCAGGCTTACAGTAAATAACTCATAAATGTGATAACTATTAATTAATAAGAGAATGCCTTTCTAAATTTTTGTAGTGTGTACATATAGGTTATTTTTTAAAAATGAACAGAAATATAGATTCTTACTCTGTGATCTTGGTGAAAGCTCTCTACATCATGGTAGCATCTGCATGGTGATTGGCCCTTGAAATCCCTAGTTTAAGGTCACCTTCAGGAACTGCCTCCAGGTTGATGATCTTGGTCTGTTTAGACTGGTCTGTGTGGATCTAGAAGGATTTTCCTTTTAGTGTGACAGCAGTGTAGGTGGTCATAGCACCTCTTAAAGTCAATCCCAGGAGAGATGATAGTGCATTTTTTTCTAAAAACCTGATGCACACATGATCTCCTGATCAAAACTAAAGCTTGTCAGTTGGGGCCGGACATGCCTCTTTCACCTGCTGGTGATATGCTTTAAACACAATAGCTGTCACTAAAGCTTTTCATGGCATCAAATCATTCATTACATCCTATTATGTTCACTTAATCCAGAAATGAAAGGTTTACATATGCCAGTAGATCTTGGACATTTAAGTGTTATTCTCAAAGGGATCACTCCATATCTCCCCTGTGAGCCATATGTGCTTTTGTACTGTTTGTCAAAGAAGGTCACATACACAGGCTTAAGGTCAGTATATGGCACTGCCCATGTGCTAAGTTCAGGGAAGAAAGGCAAATTTAAAATTTCTTGCTATGAAAATCAGCCACTCTGTGAGTGTTTGTGTGTGTGTGTGTGTGTGTGTGTGTGTGTGTGTGTGTGTGTGTGACTTACTGAAGAGGAGATGTTAAGTTGGCTTTTAGTTATGTGAGTCTGTACCTGCAGATATATTCAGATGTCAACTTTAACCAGAGAAAACTAAGAAACCTAAGAAAATAAGAGGCCCCCCTGGAACTTCTGGAGTCAGTGCACATGGGACCCCAGGGAAGAACTTCATGGTAGTTTTATAAATCACATGCTTGGGGTGAACCTTCAAAATCATTCAAGTTTTGTGAGGTAAATCCACTATTTCCAGAGATTATGTCAAATGCACATGGCATCGCTGAGGAAACATTGTGAAATCAGGGCACAGACATTTAATACTGGACTAAAGAGGCTACAGGTGATGCCTTTTAAACTCAAACAAAACCCTCCCCTGTAGGGCATAATCTGGACTTCAGAGGCTCTCAGGACACCACCAACATAAGATGCAAACAAGGAGAGGGTTGAGAAGGGGTGAACTTTCTTTAAGGGTCTAGGAATTGTTTCCTATTTTTTAAAAAAATCACAAGATTTGGGTAAAAATTTCTGATGTGTCTTTAAATATTCTGTTCAATTGGGAGAATTTACCCAACACAATAGCCAATAAAATCAAATTTAAAATGTGGTTTCTAAGATTTCAGTTGTCTTAACAGTAACTACCTGGATAATGCAGGTCATTTTAATAATTCAAATATTCTAAAACTTGAGAGACACACTGACCTCTAAAATTAGATATTTAGTATCAAACTCAGAATAGAAAAATGTGCTCTCCATGTCATTTAAAAGGGAGTTCACAACAAAGCATGTTCTGTGGGGCTTGTTCCCCAGTGGGAAAAGCTCTGTGTGCACAGATGTCAGGATTTTGGCAGAAGATGAATGCTCTCCAACTAGACCTTGGTCTTGGACCCTCAGAAATCAACTGAGCATGGGCTCTGTATAACTGAGAGCCATTAAGGTGGAACCAGTCTTCACCTATGAAATACTCTGCTTATGAAAATGCAAATGAGCTGAGGTGGACTAAGTTATACATGTACATGTCTGTGTGCTGAGAGCATCAGTCCCAAACCACACCCTACCCCACAGAAGTCCTGGAAGCACAGCCCTCACTATAAACTAGAGCTGGAGAGTCCTCTTCCCAATGTCAGTAGCTATAGATAATGGACTCACCAGTCTCTGGCCTAATGAGAAGACCAGAACAAGTCAAGAGACATTTCATTAATTCTTGTCTTTCTCCACAGCTGTCCACTCTCATGTTCACCTGGTGTAGCCTGAAGATGAACTGAGGAAGCCTGGGGCTTCAGTGAAAGTGACATGCAAAGACTTCTGGATACACCTTCACAAGCTTCAGAATAAGGGTTGAGTGGATGAAACACCCCTAACAATGGTGGCACAGGTTATGCACAATGTTTCCAGAGCATAATCACTATGACCAGGAACACATCCATGAGAACAGCCTACATGGATAAGATCTGGGACATAACTGCATATTATTGAAACACACACTATGATGACCCACATTCTGAGAGTGTCAGAAACACTGAAGGAAAGGGAAGCTGTGTGGGACTGAGTAGATGAAAGGGAAGATGAGTCTGCTAACTTTCTCACACAGCATAGGAGGGCTGAGTTACATATGTACATGTCTGTGTGCTGACTCTCACAGGCACATAACTCAAAAAAGGCTTTCAAGAGTCTAAACATCTTACAAAAAATGTTAGAAAAGCTTTTAATTAAAGAATCTCTCATCTGTTATTGTCTTTGCAGAGGACATATCTGGAGCCTCCTTGTTCTCTGAATTAGGAATGTTATATCCTTCATCATCTGGGAGCACTTGGTTGGTGGCAGATTCTGGGATTTGGACTACTGTATCTCCTTAGCACATTCTCTTGCTTTCTTTTGTTCCTGAAAAGTGAAACTTTGCTGGTGGAAAACTAAGTATATGGAAGTCAAGGTTGAATTTCTACGTCCTACTCTGTGGTTAAGCACCACACATATGAAAATATAAGAGAACAACCAGGACACATGACACAATGTGTGAATGTGCTGGGTGGCAGGTGTGCATTTTCCAAGCCTAGTCTATGTAATCCCACAGTACATTCCGTCCTCTTCTGCTAAGGTGAATTTCTAAGGTGGCTCTTTCCCTCAGACCACAGGCCCATAGTTGTCCCTGTTGCCAGGTCAGTGTTAATGGCCCTCATATAACAAAGAGCAGCATTATGTAAGGCTCATGCCCAGCCTGTACTACATTCTTATGAAAACTTGATTAAATTATCATGTACTTGAGGCTCAAATATACACACATTTACTCCCTCACCATCTGAAGCTCCAGACTGCTTTACTAAGTGGCAATCACAATGTGGGCAGGGCCTCACTTCTTCCAAAAATTCTGGTGCAGGCTCTTTTTCATTGTCATTCCCATCTCCTAGAGCTTCATTCCTTGTATTTCTGGCTCAATGCTCCTTATTTTTCCATCTCCCCCCAGGAAAAAGTTACCTTTCATAAATGCTCAAAGTGCTTCCTTCTTCCCCTGGAGTCTTATATCCTTCTGCCTCTCTCTTATTAAAATACTTACAATTATACTTCCAAATAATCCAGAAAAAACTTTGGATCTAAAATATTTTTAATTATGTAAACATGGAAAATATTTTTACTGTATAAGAGTACATTCACAATTTAAAAGACTGATTCATGCTACTACAATCAACCTTTAGTCCTTTCAGAATTCATATCCATCACACACACTAATTACATTTTGCTCATCCCAATATTTCCCAAAGTCTCAATCCATTAAAACATTTGGACTCAAGTTTAAAACCTATATAAATATTATAAACTCTAAATTTTAATACCTAATCTCTGACTCAGATATGGGTGACAATTTGGGTACAGTCCATAATGTGGTAAAAGGCTCTCCATCAGCAGACCTGCAAATCTATAAGACAAGTTGTGTTCTGAAATACACTTGCAGGGCACGCATAAGATAACAACTATGGACATTTCTATTCAAAGAGACACAGTGGAAGATAGAAATCATCAGAATGAAATCATTTTTAAATCTAATTAAGTGAGTTTTATTGCATATACTATTCTGAGTTTGAACTTCTGTGTCGCAGACCCCACCTTTTAGCCTGTGGCTCCATCCTCAGTCCTAGCCTTCTTTTGTCCTGATGGTGACATGTGGTAGAACAGGAGCACCCTCATCAGCCTGAGTCCTGCCAGTAGCTTATGTGTCCAAAGCTTTTTTTACTTGGTTCTCTCTTTGTTAATAAAGAAAAGTTATCTGCCAATGGCTAAATTTAAAGAGAAGGCTTTATGCCAGATACTTGCAGTAGGAGTGGAGCAAACATGGCTGGGAATTAAGAGTCAGGAACAGGTGGAATGCTCTATTGGTGGGTAGAAACTAAGAGGAAACATCCTTTGAGCAGGAGGGTCCTTAGTGCTTGCTCTGGAGGGGACTCATTACTGAACACTGAGTAAGGGAGAGAGCAATGCAGTCTCTATTTCTGTGTGGAGCTTTGGCAGAAAAGTCCACTCACGACCATGAGAGGGCATTCAAGAACAACTAAGCTCACTTCCCAGAGGAAAAGGCCAACTGAAGGCTCCTCTCCATTTAAGGATTTTTAATTTTTTTTTGTAGGAGGGTTGGATTATATTCTGAGTGGAGATAGAACCCATGCAAGGACGGTAAGAACACCGAAGCCTAGCCACTACACCATCAGGGAACCCCCCATTTAAGGCTTTTTATCATCATGCCTGTAAATATTTTCTAATATGCAGACTGTAAAAACAGGATTCTAAACACTGTAGAAGCACAAAGGTGTGTTTTATTTTTAGAATACAATTTCAGAATTATAGCACCCTAACTTGTCAAAGACCAGGCACTGAGATACATTTAAGTTATATAAACATAGCAATGATGATAAATTTAAAACTACAAAGATCTCCATTTAATAGAAAAGTAATTAACCTTAAATAAGAGCATTGTTAATGATCTCAGGCATTCAGACTTATTTCTCAAATTATTCTATTATATTTTCTTCTTTAAGTTTGTTCGTTTCCATGTAGCAAGAGATACCATAAACACTCCCCTTCTGTTGAAAACCCACTGCCTCTCTTTCAGCTCCGTGACTCTCTCTAACTTTTCAGAATCTCTAAATCTCAGGAATAGAAAAGGATTCTCTCAACATTTTATTAGTTTGTCTTCTTAACGGTCAAAAAGCCCAAGACACGCAGGGGTCAAGGGCTTCAGCATCAGGGTGTACACCAAGTGAACTTTTTAAAGATTAGCAGCCTGGGGTTCCTTTTCCATGTGTACATTTGTCCCTATACCCCCATGCTCACCTTCCCATAAAGAGGAGTGCATCCACCCCTCCCTGCTTGTTAGCTGCTCATATAACTCAGCATCTGCAAGTTCAGGAAGGCAAACACTGATATCTGGAACTCAAGGTGATGTCAGGTCTTTTTCTCCTCAGTATGTCCTGCTAGAGACCCAGTGAAAAATTATCACAGGGGAGTGACATAATGGGCTTAATGTCACAGGCCAGGTGAGGACAGAGCATTCAGTTGTACAGAATTCACATCTACTTTGAAATGAAATTAGGAATATAAGTTATAACATTAAAATATTGAAGATTCTGATTGTTTGCCATCAATAAATTTCAGAGAGTAGAATTTTAAAAGGGCATTTTAGTTTCTTTGTTGAGAGGAACATGCATATGGACATTTCATCAAGTACAATGGTGCTGACAATATGTTTGCATTTTCCCATTGCTATTCTTATGCACCAGTAGGTTTAGTTGACATTTACTCAATTATAAATTGAGGTTGGCACTTGTACATATGTTGTCTAATTGAGCAATTCCAAATATACCCTCATAAGTTCACAAAGAGTTAAACATATTCTTCCTCCCAACACTTATTTGACAGCCCCACCCTACCTATAGTGTCTCCTGTCCCTGCCAGCATAGTGGCTTTTGCTTTTTTTTTCCTGCTAGTTATTTACGTGAGAAGGCTAACTTAACTGGGAATCACCACAGGTTTCTCAAATGGGATACTGGGAATGGCCCAGTTAGAGGACAAGTGGAAGGGGTGATGCTTACTTCTGCTACTTGTTTCAAGTCAAATAAATTGCCTGTAGATTATGATAATACCTGCATCCTTCTGTGTTGTGCAGTTGGTTATGTTCAAATATGTCTTATTTAACTACAAGTAAACAAATGGACAATTGGTATGAATGATTTATAAACAAATAACAATTTTCAAAATTTCAAACTTATGAAAATACATCTGCATGAACCCTGCTTTTCTTTATATTTTTATGGAAATACTAAAATGTAAAAAATCATACATGTTTCTACTTACAAGAAGGGAGTTTAGCCAAACTGATGGGGTGTCCATCTACCCAGTGGTTGATTCAGGGGAGCAGTGAAGTTTAGTTAGGAGAAGCACAGTCTGAGATACAGCAGCTCTATTTTAGTAGATATGTGCTCTTGGACACATTGAACTGCTCTTCTGTGCTATACTGTAGAGCTTTACCTCTGTTAAATTAAGACAGAATTGACCTAAGTATAATGTTTTGTGTGAATGCATTAAAATAAAATAAAAGAAAAGAATGAGTGCAGAGTATTTTCCAAAGCAAAATCACACATGTGAGATCAGGTTTTGTTTCATTTTTAATTATTTCATGGCCAGCAAACTTTCCAAGGTCACACAGACCTCTTTAAGGCACTGTAAATGCTCATCTACAGAACTCCCTATATAGTAAAAAATCATGCAAATAGGAATCCCTCAGAGGATGAAAACCAGTCAGGCCCCGATTTTATGTCCTTGGGATTAGAAACCCAGGCCCAGGATTTGCAGGTTTATACTCATATATTTGGTGATCAGTACTGAACGTAAATGATACTCCACAGAGTTATGCCCAGCTGGATTTTCCTTGTGCTATTTTAAGAAGTAACATGAGAACAATATGCAGTGATTATGTCAGTAGATGTGTCAGAAACCAGAGGACGTGTGACAGTTTTCTGACCAGAATAACTCTGTGTTTCCATGTGCCCAATGTGTGGTGCAGAGGGTGGAGCCTGGAGGAGACTTGATGTAGCTTGAAGGGTCTCTGAGACTCTCTTGTGCATCCTCTCAATTCACCTTCAGTTGCTATGGCATAAATCAGGTTTACCAGCTCCATGGAAGGGACTGCCATGTGTGGCACTTATATGGTATGATGGAAGTTAGAAGTACTATGCAGACACTGTGAAGACCCAATTCATCATCTCCAGAGACAATGCCAACAACACTCGTTTGTATCTTCAAAAGACCAGCTTGAGAGCTGAAGACACAACCTTGTATTGCCATGTGATTCAAAGTGTAGGAAAGTAAACATAGGTCTAGACATAAACCTCTCTGCAGGAAGATAGGAGGTTTGGGACTGTAGGGGCCACTCAGGAAACAAAATGGACCTCAGAACACTGAAGCAGGGGTATGGGAAAGTGCTCAGGACACCAGGGAATTCTCAGGGTACCATAACGTGCTCAGAACACCAGGGGTAATCAGGATGCAAGGGGAAACTCCCGGTTCCTGAACACAAGCACCATCACTAAAGCAGGTGCTGGTGGAGGTTAAGAGCTGGTTCCCTGTCATGGTTTCCTCTTCATTTAAAAGTTTCCCTTAGTAATACACTAAATCTGTGATTATGTGGTTACCTATGACATCCCTGATTTACAAAAGTCTGTGGTAATAGAAAGACAATATTCTCACATGAATAAAAAAGGCAGACAGTTTCTTCCAGGTACAGTTGTGCTAAATGCCCTTTAATAATGAGATCAAGTGTCCATAGTCTGAGTTCACTGGAGGCCACTCTCCTTGGCTTGCAGGAGGTGGTGATTTTTGTCTTCATATGGTTTTTCCCTCTGTGAGTGTTGGTGTCTTTTTCACCTTTCCTCATGAAAACACAAGTCATCTTGCTTTAGGACCCACTATAATGGTTTCACTTTAACTTAATCTCCACTCCTAAGACCCCGTTTCTAAACACAGTCACATTCTCAAATGCTAAGCATAGTTCTTTAATGTCTGAATTTGGGGAAACAGAGCACAACCCATGACACACATAAATGATGTTTTATTTTTTTCAGTCCTGCAGGTTGAGGAATTGTAAGTACAATTTTCATCCAATCTTTACGGTTAGGCCAGTATTTCAATCTTCAATGCAATAAGATGCACCTGAAGCTAGTATTATGCTAGACATTCATGCATTCTACCTCAGAGATGCAGACTCAGCGGGTATGCGGTGGGCCTAAAGTGTTACATCTAAAACAGTGGAGCCACTGGTATCCAGGACACTGTACACACAACAGCTGTACATCACAGTGTAGGAATTCTGTGCCTTCCAGGCCCTGAAAGCAGCCACCACAATGTGGCAAGGAGTGTGAAGGGTAAAATGACTTTATGCTCTCCCTTCTGGCAGCTCAGAGAAACCCCTTTCTTTATGCTTTTGGGTTTCTGGGTTATGAACTCATAGTAGTGTCATCTGGAGGGCAAAGCAGTAAATATGCAAACTCAAGTGGAATACCACCCTTTTAAACATAGGGCTTCCCCTTCACAGTGGAGTGTCTCTTACCATTCAGTGGGTTCTTAGAGCTGTCTATTTCTATCTTCCTCCAAGATGAGGTCTGCCATCTTCCTCCCCATCCTTATGGCTGTACTCCCAGGTCAGTCACAACTTCAGGATTGGGATAACAGGTAAGGTTTGACAGAAGGGATCCTCTGACCTCCCACGCAGGTATCTTGGCCCAGGTGGAGCTGGGGCAATCTGGGGTGGAGGTGAATAAACCTAGAGAGTCCCTGAGGATCTCCTGCAAGTTTTCTGGATAGAGCACCTGCATGGGTATGCCAGAAACCTGAGAGAAGCCTGGAGTGGATGGGTAGGATCTACCCTACTGATTCAGACATAAACTACAACCCATCCTTCCAAGGCCACATCACCATCTCCATGGACAACTCCATCAGCACTACCTACCTGCAGTGGAGCAGCCTGAAGGCCTCAGACACAGTCACATGTTACTGTGCAACAGACACAGTGAGAGGAACCATATTCTGAGAGGACCAAAACCCTCCACGAGCTGCAGAATCCCAGTGGTCATCCCCAGGGACCCCACATATGAACCACAGTAGGAAGCATTATATGATATGTTTGCAGGCCTGAGAACAAGGGATGATTGGCATGGAATAAAGCTTGGCCCTGATGAGAAAAAATGAACCCATCCTGAGCCCTGGTGACACTGCTGGAAGGCAATCACTGTGTGGAGTGCATACCCTGTGCTCTGCTAGGTTGCCCCACTGTGTCTGTTGCTGTTTCTAACAATGGCTCCTCCAGGAAATAACTGTAGACAACTTAAGTGTGCTTGTGTTGCTTCCTCTCTCTCCATCTTCACACATCTATGTTTCATGTTGTACACTTTTCCTCTGTTTTGTCTTCTGGGTCATTACATTTCTTCACTCACAGTGTGCTGAGTTTTGTCTATAGTATTTTCCAAAACAAAAAATTGTACTTGTTTTTAAATATTTAGTCTATTTATTTTTTATGTTTCAAATCCTATTCATGTTTTATGTTTCATTATATACTCATATTTTTCATATTGTTTTTTCTGAAACCCAGCGGAATATAGCAAGTTCTGAACTTCAAAATTCCACGTCACACAACTGCAGTATATGGGTTATTGTTGGTTTTATGAATATTGTTTGCTGATTCTTTTTCATCTTATCTTTGCTTAAATGTGTTCACTGCTTACAGAATGTTGTAATTAAATATATTTGTAACAAAAAACACAGAATGGTTTCATCTTCTCCAATAAGGCAAGAACACACATTTTGCACCCCTGAACCTATGAAGTGTTAGCATTGAGGAAGGTTACGGCAAGGT